>JBBPCX010068164.1:0-12477 GCA_037974365.1 Hydrocynus forskahlii | reverse complement strand
TTTCTTTCTCTCTCTCTCTCTCTCTCTCTCTCTCTCTCTCTCTCTCTCTCTCTCTCTCTCTCTCTCTCTCTCTCTCCGGCACTGGCCTGAAAAACAAGCCAAGCAGACGCACAAACCCACCACCAGGCCTGTACAACTTCACACAGCTGTCTGGAGTGGATATTCCAGTAAAGCCCACGTTACCTCCTACCTTTATCTAACCATGATAGTTAATCTAATGCACTATTTAAAACCAAACCTGCTGTAATGATTTGTAACTTAGACAGATTTCCACAGAGGGAGTCTAAAGCGTTCTAATCTTCTTGTATTTTAAACCCACACAATGATTTCAGTTGTGTATATCAACATTTTTTAAATAAATGAGACATAACCACTTTTCACAGTAGACAAAAAATGCTATTTCTGTCTGGTTTGGAGGTCCCTCAGTTGCTTTTTCTCTGGAATATACAGTTATGCAGTATACTGTTTATGGAATATACAGTACTAGAATGATGAAAATGGTTCTGATTTACAAAACTGGATGCAAATCAAGAATCTTGTTTTTGTAAGTGAGAAAGTCAAGGAATCAACACTTATAAAGGTGAATTTATAGTGTATAAATAACGTTTTATTACGGTGTAAATTGTCTGTTTTGTCTTGGCTTGGCTGTTCCCGGTTCTTACCCCTCTCATTTCTCGCCTCATTGCTCGCTAGTAGTTCAACATAGAGTTACAACACAGAGCCAACATTCTACTAGTTAATGATGAAGTTATGGGGAAAATGTTTTAAAGTGAAAGTGAAAAGTATCACATTTAATTAATTGTGAGATTAAGCAGCCTTTTTCTGACCACAGTTATGAGCCATGTATCATACAGAAAATTGTTTTTGCATTTAAGAAACTAATCTCCCTCTCCCTCCTACCCAATAGTTAAGAAAGTTTTCAGATTAGTAAACCCTCTCTCAAGAAAGTAGAAGGCAGGTTCTTTGGAGTTCTTCTTGTAATGGTTAGCATTTTAAAGTTAACCTCAAATCAAAACCTTTATCTTGTTAGTTCATGTCTCTGGTGATTCATCACACCATTCCATCATATTGACAATATTATTGTATTCCTGGCCCCTTTTATTGAAATTTAATTATTTTTACATGGCTTTCTTCTAGGTTGTCTTCTAGGTTTTGATTATGTCACCATGCATCAGCGGTCAGGAAAAATACACTTAATAATATCAAGTCTCACCACACCCAAACACTCAGCTATCCCAGAGACCCTCCCTGACACCATGTTATGGTACAGAAGAAAAACGTGATTTCTGACATACTTTGGCTTTATAGAGTTGCTTTAAATGAGATGTGTGAGAGTGAGGAACCTTTTTAAAGAACCCTCACAGGTTCTATACCATGAGCAAGACATTTTTTGTTTGAAGGTATCATGCCAAGAACTGTTACAGAAGCTAAATATTACTTATCAGATGCAATTAACTTCACATATTTAAGAAAATAACCCAAAATATCTGTGATGGGAAGGTTTTTTACATGGCGTGTGCCATGAGCAGCCAAGCAAACAAACAAATAATCAAACAAACAAATGAACACTCTCAATAACTTTAACTTTTTCCCAGTTAAAGATGCCTATAAATTATCTAGCTGTGTACATTTTTGAATTTTTAATAATTTTAACTGTCATTTGTAGTGGAACAGAGCTTGACATTTTGAAAGTAACCTCCCTTGCTCTCCAGACTTCTCCAGCCTGAAGCTCTGAGCTTTTTCCTGCCTGTGTCTGTCAGAGAGGGTTCCTGTGTAAAAGGGGAATGAAGTGTCAGAGATCACTTGACACAGGGTCCCCCTGGTGCACCTCTTCAGAGCCGGAGTGTGTGAGAAAACAGCCAAATCCCTCCCTGACTCCTGTCCGTCCTCTTTTTCCTTCCATTTTCTGCCTGGATGAACGAATCGTCTGCCTGAGAGCATTCTCTTCATCCCCACCGGACTGTGTCCACTCCAGACCGCAAGAACTGGACAGCAAGACATAGAGGGGTTTGGAGAGAAGAGAAAGAAAAAAGGGAGATTGCGGAGACTCCAGAGGATAGACAAATGAAGGGGTAAATGGCAGGCAGATTCAAGGATTCTTTAAAACAACACCTAGAAAAAACAGTTTTGGCATCATAAAGACTCTATCAGCAGGTGGTTCCTGGCATTGATGTTTTTATAAATTAAATCAGAAAAGTCTCCACACAGTGCAAGTATTCTTCACTTTCAGAAGGAAAGATCCTAAATAGTTCTTGGCTCAGATGTATGGTTCAACCCTCTTCAAAAAAATGTGCCAGAAAAGGTACTTTGAGTGACACCATAGAAAAACCACCTATAGCAAAACCATAAAGAGCCATGTTTGAAAAAGAGTATGAAGAACCTTGGCCTCAAAGAACCACTAAAACAAAGAATCTGTAAGTTCTTCAGTTTAGGCCAGTTTAAAGATTCTCTTCACACACACATTTTTCTATGGCGTTGTGTCATGGCACTTTTATTTTTAAGAGAGTGCTTATCACAAAAGTAGTTAAATACGTATAGTGCACAAACAGTGTTCCTTAACAAAGGTGGAACCCTTTTTGGTGCATTGTTGAACATACTTCCTCAAAGAACCATATACATGTTTTCCATCATAAATAAGAACCATTCAACCAGAAAAAGGACCATTTAAGCATTCAAATGGTTCTTTGAGTTGTCTTGGTTCTATATATGAAATCAAGAACCCTAGGGTTCTTCACTTTTCAGGGAGCAAAGAAAAATTGTTGTTGAACTTTTCCATTCTTTAAAATGGCCCCTCGATTCCAAAACTGGTTCTTCCATTACAAAGAGAACCTTCAGGATCTCCAGAACCTTACATTAAAAAATTAGTTCAGGAAACAATAGTGGTTCTTCTGTAGCCTTGCTCCGAAGAACCTTTCTTTCCACCTTTGTTGTGAGGAGTGAATAGTTGTGTCTCACTAAGTGAAATTAAGTCAATTTCCAGACAGTAAAGCCTTCCCTGGGGAGCCATGAGAGGGGGACCTCCCTTCAAATGAATGACATTTAATTTGTCTCATGATAAGAGGGCTCAAATATTGAACAAGCGCTGTTGTCTGTGTTTTGAGCAGGAGTGGAAATAAATCTTTCACTCAGATGGGGCGCTTCTCTCACGTCTAACAAAAAAACCTGCCACTCAAAGTTGCTGGCAATTTGTATTTGCCTGTAACAATGAAGGATGGTATTCTCATCTGAGCACGGAGCGCCGGCTTCAAAACATTTACCTCCGAGCACCTCAATCAGCGGAGAGAAAAACACTCTGGTAGGTTATGATGTGCGGCTGCCACACGTAACAGTCCATAAGAAGGAGACTCAATCGAAGAGCTGCCACTCCACACGGATGGCTGGAGGGGCTGGGGGTCTCGCTGCAGTGTCTGTTCTGATCTGAAGTGCTTCAAAACTATAATCACCAAAACTGTGCAGGCTATCTTTACCATAGCCACACAAACACACACACACACACACACACACACACACACACAATCGTTTCTATATGTCAGCTTCTACAGACTCAAATAAAGGAATCCTCCCGCATCTTGCCAACTAACATGTGTAACATCTGCTGCATCTGTAGCATTTATTTGATTCAAACAACAATTATTCGTATATATTTCCCGGCACTTAATAAACAGAACACCCAGAAGACCCATCTGTTAATCGATTGTTATTATGAGTTAATATAATAAGTAAGTTTTTAATATTTTTTTTTCTGTGCAGTTGAAACACACTGTTGACCTTGTAAACAGATTTTCTTGGACTGGTGGAAGACAATGACATCATTTTTTACCTTCTTGAATATTTTCTATAGAAAAACCTCTTTTGGTTCCCTAAAGAACTGTATTAGTGTGAAGAATTGCACAAAGGTTTAGCTTTAACCGGACCTTATTGTTCTCTCTTTCAAACAGAACTGGGCACCGAGTGACAGATGTCGGTACAAGTGCTGCGACTGAATTTAGTGCTAAATTTACCAGAACTACAGTTTATCAGGCAAATTATACGTAGCCCTGCCCAGCAACTCCACACTCGTGAGGCATAGGGTTTAAAAGTCACAGCTAAAGAAAAGAGTCATCAACATGCTTGAGACAAAACAAAAAAATAATAATAGTACTAAAAATAATTCAGTGATGAAAAGATTTTCCTCCCAAAACATTTTCCAGGGCTGTAATTCTATTCAGGTTTGTAAAACGCAACTCAGACTGCAAGAGGAAACTGCAAAGTATTTTCTGTACCACGTCTTCTTACACATGTACATCTGAAACAGTAATATTCTGATGGTAAATAGTCTTTCGGCTCGTGTTCGAGGCTTGTGTGTCTGACTGATATGTCTTCTACTGTTAGAGGAAACCTCTCAGCATCTTCTGATGCACTAATCCAAGTTTAGAGCAAACTTTAGTAAAATCGGTAGAAAGGGTAATCAGATGCACAAATATTACGGCATCTCCACCCACTATTTTGCATGCCCCGCCCTCAAACGTATCTGAATGAGGAAGAGAAACAAATTTTGCCCATCAGCTAGTTTGTGTGGCAGTTTTTTATTTAACACTTTGACAGGACATATCCAGCCTGTGTCTGAAAGTAAATCAAAAGATTTAGTACATCATGCCCTGAGAGTCTTGGTGACGGTTTAGGTCACTGTTGAACTGCTGTGAATGGCAGTATCAAATGTGGTCAGTATACGAATCGGGTAGCGGAATGAAATGTAAGAACCATTGAGTTTTAACAGCAGCTTTCGTATCAATATGTAAAAGATCATTTTCTCCTGATATGGTTTAAAAGTCTTCATTCTTTTATTTTTTCTGATGTTTTCCTCCTGATGGCTACTTACAACAAATGCTGTTTTTTGTGACATCACAAAAACAATGACTTCAAAACCAGATGTTTTTGCATACAATAACAAATTTTACACATTATATGTATGTTTCTTGAGTTAAAACATGTAAGGAAAACTTTTTTCCATCATACAACTCTTTAATGGTGAAAAAATAAACATATTAGTCTGAGTAAAATCTTGTCAGAGTAAAATCTTGGAAGAGATCTTTAGTACTTTATCAGAAGAGTCTGTGGCGGTGAAGAAAAGTGACCATTAAACCCATAAAACTGTGTTTCCATTACGATGGAAAATATTACTGTAAATTGACTGATCGGTTAATAGATAATTAACAGGGCAAATCAACACTAATAGCTTCTTGAGTCCAGTTTGGCCTAAACATGGATTAAGGCTAATCATGGACTAAACGGCAGTGTTAACGATGGACATCCATTGAAATTGTTTTTAGTCAAGGTTTAGGCTTAATCTGGGTCTGGGAAACTGGTCAGCAGAAGCAGAACAGGTCATTAGTCAATAAGCTATACCCTAAACTAATGACACACTGAACAATCAATATACACAAATGCATATACTTATATACTTAACCAGTGACTAATGAATAACTAATGCCTAGTGAACAGTAAACTAATATATCAGTAATGGGTAGCCACTGATTTATTAACATCTGCTTAATAAATCATAAAATAATGGGCATTTAATAATGGAACTATGCAGCTAAAGTGTCCAGGTGGACAACTAATACACACAGAGGAAAAATGAAATAACACTTTAACACGTAGCATCACAACAGTGTAACCTACTGCTGATGTGTTACAGCTGGATTGTTATGTTATGCTATGTTGTTATGTTATGCTTTGTTACACTATGTTACGTAATGTTACATTACGTTATGTTACATTACATGTTAAAGTGATTATAACACACAGTAAAATTTACTCATCTAAGAGGCGTGACATTCTTTTAATCCCAGAATCTGGAGCACACACGTTAGAGAAGGATCCAGAGGGGGAAACACAAGGTTCTGGACCAGAGATGATGTATCTAGCACTTGGAAAATTTGATGTGAGTGTTAAACATGTTAGAATCTGAACAAACAAGAGTGAAAACACAAGGTTAGAGGTTATAGCTTGCAGCACACGTATCTGTGTTTCCATCTCTAATGAAGAGTCTGGAGGAGCTCCT
The DNA here is from genome assembly GCA_037974365.1 of Hydrocynus forskahlii. Lineage (NCBI taxonomy): Eukaryota > Metazoa > Chordata > Actinopteri > Characiformes > Alestidae > Hydrocynus > Hydrocynus forskahlii. The sequence goes on along the minus strand of JBBPCX010068164.1, from coordinate 6,434 downwards.
GGACCTCAGGAACTAAGTGTTGAGTAAATGCACCGAAAGCTCTTCATCAATTATGGATATTAAGTGAACTGCGACATGCCAAACCTCTTAGCCGCACCGGTGAGAAAGAGCTTCCAGCTGCAGAGATGTCAGCTGGCATCTCAGGTACGTCTTCATCCTGAAAGATGAACTCGGGATCCTCCGTGTGTGAGTGATGAAGGATTCATTCGGTGTTAAACAGGCCTAAAATACCAGTTAGGAAACGTGACTTATTTAAAAATAATACATTAAAACACTCTAAATCTGTGACTCAAAAAATAATAGGACGAAGAAATGTCCTATTCTTATTTGTTGACACCCCCTTTCTTTCTCTCTCTGACTCTCTTTCTCTTTCTCTCTCACTTTCTCTCTCCTCCTTTCGCTCTCTTTCACAGTTTACCACTCTTTCTCTCTCTTTCATCTCTTTTTTCTCTTACTCTCTTTATATCTCTCCACTTCCTTCTCTCTATTTCTTTCTCTCTTTACCTCTCTTTTTGTCCTTCTGTATGTTTATCTCTTTTTCCCTTTCTTTCTATCTCTCTCTCATTTTATCTCTCTCTGTCCTTCTTTCCCTGTCCCCCCTCTGTCTTTATCTCTCCCTCTCTTTCTCTCTCTCTCTTTTTAAATATCTCTCTTTATCTGTCTTTTTATCTGTATTTCTTTCTTTGATGGTTTAGAAGTGGCAGATTTCTTTATTTTTAGGTTTTCTTTCATTTTTCCTTTTTTTCTTTCTCTTTTTATTCATAACTTCATTGTTGCTCAAGGAGATTTCCACTGTCACTCGGGATAATTTTGGAAAATGCTGCTTTTCCATATATCATAAAAGTAGATGGACATTAGTTTGAGTTACAACATGAAGTACCAATAAACATTTAACTCAGACTAAGGAAACAAACATCTTACTTCCCACATAAATAAATATAAATAACAGTGTTATTTTGAGTTACATCAGTAATATCACTGCTTTATTGAATACTGTTTCAAATGTTATTTTGATATTCATGATTACCATCATAAAACAAGCTTGATCTGTCTTTATCTCCTATCAGACGCGGAGCTGCGGTCCGGATGGTTCATCGGTGTTTACCTGTGGGGTCTTTGGGGGGTTTGTTAAGAACAGTTCACCCAAGTAAAACTGTAATGAAGCTTTTTTTTTTCTTTTGTCTCCTACCCTACCCTCATAACGCTCCTTTAATTGTAGTCAAATGTCTGAAAGTACAGAGCAAAGCAATTATGCTAATCGTCTCTCAGTGGTCATCAATCATGTGCGGGCGGGCTGTGTGTGACGTGTGTGCTAGCAGGCAGGTGTTGAAGTGAACACGTCCTCATTAATGAGGGGGGCCTGAGGCTCTGCTACAGGACTCAATGAAGCAAAAGAGCATTTGAAGAAATGGGACAAGGCCACTCTCTCTCTGTATATATTATTTTAAATAACAACAACAACAACAACAACAACAATACTACTACTACTACTACTACTACTACTACTACTACTACTAATAATAATAATAATGAGTATATGTTTATCTATATTCTCTCTCTCTCCATATATATCTATATCTATCTATCTATCTATCTATCTATCTATCTATCTATCTATCTATCTATCTATACAGTACTGTGTAAAAGTCTTGGGCACCAGTCTTGGCATTTCTTTCCACAGTAATATTACTAAACATACTCAGTTAAACTAAAAATGAATAAATACGAATATCATTCTACAGTAAACAGTGATGTTCTGTTCAGTGTATCAGTGAGTTCTTGTGGAAGTCCAGTATTCATCAGAAACCTGGTTTGACTCGATCAGTCCTTCATTAAATTAAATCAGGAGCTGCTGATGGAGTTTCACAATCCAAACAACATCTGGAGGAACCAAGGAGGAATCTGGAAATGACCCTGTGTTCTCCTCACCAGCTCACACAAACAGAACAAATCTGTTTTACAAACAGAACAAATCTGATAGTTTTACTGCTTTCTTGTTTATTTGTATTTTTTCTAATATTAGCTTTGCAGAAAGACACTATCACACGCTGAGAAAAATGGATTTAAACAATTTGCACAGGGGACTAAGACTTTTGCACAGTACTATATATATATAAATATATATATAGATATAGATATAGATAGATAGAAAGATAGATAGACAGGTAGATAGATGTGTTAATTAGCAGCAGACAACTTTAGCAGTAATTTTACCTTTTCATGTATATGCACCTCTCTTACTGACCACAGCATTTTATAGTACAGATTATTTTATGGAGAGCTGTATTTATTTATTTATGTTTTGTATTTTATATCATATTTTGTATTGTTCTTGTCTTTGTGTATCTATGTGACCATGCCATTGAAGCATAAGCAATTTCCATTTTATAATGCTGAACATTTATTTGTTTACTTTTAATTTTGTTAAAATCGATTTTAAAACAATGAAAAAGTGTGGAAGACAAAATCTATTTGCACTTCTTTTTGTTATTATTTTAAAGAGAGAAAGTGAGAATAAGACTGGATTGAATGGGGTGAGATGTGTTTCCCACCACCTGTATTCAGGCAAGCCACGCCCACTTTCGTTAAAATTAGCTAATAGTTTTCACTCAATGAGCTTCTTTTAGTTTAAACTCTCAGCCAATCCCGACGCAGGAGCCCTGGTGAATCAGCCAATCCCAGCGTAGAGGGCGGGGCTTGTTTGAAAACGGGTGTGAAAAAAACGAGCTCTGCTGGAGCGGATTCACCTGCATTTGTAAGAAGATCGCAGCAGATGAACTGATGACCCTCAGCTCCACTATCTGCTTTGAGATGCGTTTTCTGCTCCTTGCTGGACTCTTGTCTTAACCATGTCCTACACACAGTTTGGATACTCCTATTCTGCAGCTCCCCAAGTGAGTATGTTGGAGAAACAGATCTGATACTTTTTTTGTGAAATGTCTGCACATTGGTTTAGTTCACTTAAAAAAACAGCTTATGTCTGCACATTGGTTTAATTCACTTAAAAAAACAGCTTATGTCTGCACATTGGTTTAGTTCACTTAAAAAAACAGCTTGTCTGCACATTGGTTTAGTTCACTTAAAATGGTTCAGCTAATTCCAAAATGTTTCCACAAGTGTGTTTATTTAAAACTCCAGTCACAAATGTGAGACAGGTTGGTTGCTGACCTATTAATAAGTTAATTATTTAAACAATGTATATGTATATAAGTTGAGCTTGTCAATATATATATATATATATATAGTTTATTAAAAAAAATAAAATAAAAGGTCAGTAACCAGCTCATCTTATGCTCGGTTATTGACCTTTTAATATTAATATTGATATTTTAAATGGCTATTTTAAAAAACTAGGTGTGTGTAAGTTAAGGTTAAGTGTTAGGTTTGTTTACATAGAATTTTATTTAATAGTGCTCACAGACATTTCAATGTTTTTCCTTCTTAAAGTTTTAGAAATGAGTTTGTTTTTTTCATTAAGGCTTTAGAAACGCGCTTTTTAAGTAAACTGACGGTGTTAGAGCATGAAAGACACAAATAGCAAGAAAGAGATTCCTGACATGTGGGGCCTGGGTGTGTGGTGTGTGGGTGAGCTGGTAAGACTTCCTTCATGCTCATAACATCTCATGTACCAAAATATTTCCCTAAAGAACCCTCCACTGAAAGATTCATTAAGGAACCAAAAGTAGTTCTTCCATAGCTTTGCTCCAATGTTCCCATTCTGGCACCCTCATCTTTAAAAGTCCAGAGAAAACTGATCCCATCCATCTACTCCTGCAGCTCCTGTGGTCCTCTAATGCTCTGGGAGCGTGTTACGAGTCTGGCAGCGGCTCCCCGTTGGACTCTGGCGTGGTGGCCTCTCCGCAGAGCTCTCTTTACTGCCCCGTGTACGAGAGCAGGCTGGTGGCCTCCGCGAGGCATGACCTGAACTCCACTTATGGGAAAAACCACAGCTACGGGACTTACAGTTCATACGGGACAGATTCGACTTCTCTCTATTCTCTGGTGAGCATTTTACTTGGTATATATATATATATACATAGGTATAGGTATATTGTGGATATTCAGTGTATAGTGTATATTGGTGTTTTATATTTAGTGGAAAACAAGATCTGCACAATTCCTTTTATTTGAATGCGTACATCATTTTCAAATAAAATTATACATTACTATACATTAACACAATTTTGGATTTAGATTTACATTTAGCCATAATGATGTTTAGTCCTGTGCAAAAAATGTGTGTGAAAGTCATTTCAGTGAGTAGAAACTTTAATAAAGGCATCACTTTAAAATATCTTTGAGCGATACCACAGAAGAACAATTTTAGTGATGTGAAGGTTCTTCTTACCTTTAAAAGGTTTTCAACACATGCGTGTCTGATTTACAAACCATCTAAATCACAGTTCTGGAAATCTATGGCATCGCTCAAAGATCCCATTGTGAAAAAGAACCTTCACATAGGTTCTTTAAACCAGTTTTAGGGTTCTTCCAAGAACATTTACGTCATTTCTTTGTTCTGTAAACATTCTGTAAATGTTCTTCTCACATCTAAAGGACAAAAATAGTTATTTTAAGAGGTAGTAGTGTGTGTTGATATTATATCAAGCTTGCACCCATGTTCCACTCACACTCATATTCAGAGTGATGTTTTCACGGACAGGGCAAGCTCGGTGACAAAGACGGAACAGGATCAGTACAGGGACGAGTCCCTCAAGGACCAGGATATTACCCCAGTGACCATCCCTTCGGACAATACCAGTATGAAGGATACGGGTAAGCTTATTTTCCATTATAAAAGTGTATTGTAAAAAATTATCAGTTAAAAACACTTCATTTGGTAATGAGCAATTGAACTGGTTTTATGACACTCAAGTGAGTACTTTCGAATGAAACAGTGCAAAGCAAATTTGTAGTTTAGATTTAGCTTCTGTCCTATTCCACTTATTTCAGTGAGTAGATTCTCACAATATGTTTTGTTAATCATCATGAGATTATTATTTGTAAAACTGATACTGAAGAAAGCTGCAATACACAAACAAGCACTATAACCAATCAGGCGGTTTTACTCTGTGCTGTCAGCATCTTGACCAATCACAGCTCCACCTGAGTGGTATTTAAGTGGGTTTTCATGAACCAAGGTACTCAAGGAATTCATTCCAGAAAAAGTCATTTTTAATCAAAAATGTCAATCGTCAAATGTCACAGTACTGATTCACCAGTGAAGATATTGCAAGATATATAAATCACAATACGTAGCAACAATAGTGATATTTTATGCTTATCATCTTGCTTTAAGATAAGAAAGAACTTTATTTATCCCGAGGGAAATTCTTGTGTTGTCATTAACACACTCAGTGCAAAGAATAAAAGATAATAAGACAGTAGAAAAAATAAAAAAGATAGACAATAAGCAATAGTTCTGTAGTGCAGAATGTCTTATGAAAGTGGCTTTGTGTTGTAATATTGTCATCATGCACCATACAGTGTGGTTTCATAGTTAAAAGACTTAAAAGACTTACATGCTTCTTTTAGGTATGGATCTATGGATGTTAGCACGAGAAGGAAAAACGCCACCAGAGAGACCACCAGCACCCTGAAGGCGTGGCTGCAGGAGCACAAGAGGAACCCGTACCCCACCAAGGGCGAGAAGATCATGCTGGCCATCATCACCAAGATGACCCTCACTCAGGTGTCCACCTGGTTCGCCAACGCCAGGAGGAGGCTGAAGAAGGAGAACAAAATGACCTGGTCGCCCCGCAACAAAACCACAGACGAGAAAGGCTGCGATGAGGACAGTGATGACGCTGAGGGGTCGCAGGAGGAGAGTATTAAATCCAAGAAGGAATCTGATGGTCAGTAAACCTGTATTTGATGTCTGATAAGGAAAACGATCAAAGCAAAATGATGCATTGAGAGTTTTTAGTTTTGTCAATAGCTCCAAAAATCTCTCCAAAAAATAAATGTTCTAGTTAACAGTAGAAGATCCAATAATCATAATAGAATAATAATACATTTAATTTATAAAGCACTTTTCAAAATACCCAAAGACCCAAAGAAAAAATTCTTTACTTCTAAGGTGTCAATGTAAATAGTTTTTAAAAAAGTCAATTTGGGTAAATTTGTATTGATTTACACAATATATAAGACTATAGTGTAGATTTGTTTGTTCTTCCGTCATCAGGCTGCCAATCAAATATTTCATAATTTAAAATGAATTTAAAATTTATAGTGATTTTAAGCACTTCTGTTCTAATCATGTTGCAGGTGTAAATGATTTAGCATTAGGAGTCTTTCCCAGGTACACTGACTGGCGCAGCATGATACACTAACCACACACACACACACACACACCTACAGACACACACACACACACACACACATACAAACACACACACACACACACACACACACACACACACACACACACACACACA
>JBBPCX010068163.1:0-12479 GCA_037974365.1 Hydrocynus forskahlii | reverse complement strand
AAAGAGATAGAAAGAGAGAGACAGAGAGAAAGAGACAGCGAGAGAGAGAGAGAGAGAGAGATAGAAATAGAGGGGGAGGGAGAGAGAGAGAGAGAGAGAGAGAGAGAGAGAGAGAGAGAGAGAGTATAGCTACTGCTTCAGACTAAACCATGGCAATGAGAAACTACTGTCACATTCCAATAATATAAACTTAATCTAGTGGCAGATACATTTATAAAATAATTGTAATAAGATGCTAACACTCTTCACAGGTCTCAAATATTATGTACAAGTATCAATTTACAAAAGGAATTGTATCAGGTAGAAGTTCTGATACAAAGAGAAAAAACACCAAATGTAATGGGAAGAAAGAAAGAAAGAAAAAACAAACGAACAAACAAATCAGCCTTCTAAGCTCTTGCCTGTAGAATCGGGCTCATCCCATTTTTTTACCACCTAAAATGACTTCCTACATTATGATAGTAAATAAATCAAAATAAACCAAAAACACAAAAATTTGTGAAATGCACAATCAAAATCGATATCGACCGATACCAGTTTAATCAGTCACATCTGTGGTTGCTGAAAGTCACTCCCTCCTGTGTCACAAGCACAGAAACACTAACCTGCTACAGTTTTCAGCTCTAAATCTAGAAACTTTGTCACACATTGTAATCAAAAGTATGAGTTTGTGGGGTCCTGCATTAGCAGTTTAAATATTAATGAAGGGAGAACAATTATGTGGATTTAGCAAATAAAAGTGTAGGATTATGGATAGTTTTAAGCTAAAAAAGTAGCCCAGTTCAGAATTAGACAAACAGAATCTAAACCTAAACAGCAGAGAGACAGCGTTGGAACAATGTGTGTCTCACTTTCTATGGGATTAAAATCCAAGACTGAACCCACCCACAAAATGTGTCATGCCCCACCTGTAAGAGAACTCCTTGCTAAGCTAAAGCTACTCACTGTGTGTCTGTGTGTGATAAACTTACTTTACCACAATATTTCCCAGCGTCCTTGGCTTCACAGGTTGCATATCATCGTCAATCACAGTAACTGTGTAAAAGACAGAAAAACAAGGAGATTCAAAAAGATTTTTATTTAAAAATACCATTAAATATCACATTTATCACAGAATATCTTTAGCAGGGAGTTAGTCAGAGATCATGTGTTAAACCGTAAGAATTACTAACCGCTAGTCAGCACTGAAAAACTGCCAAAAGCTTTTACTGTTTTTTGTGTTCTCTGTAGAGGACGTGTGCTTAATTTAGCTTAGAAAATCAACAAGACACATCATCTGACCAGTAATCTTTAGATAAACTGACAGACAGACAGACAAACATACAGAGACAGATAGAAATACAGACAGACAGACATGCAAACTGAAAGACACAGACAGATAAATAGAAATATACAACGATGGATAGATAGATAGATAGATAGATAGATAGACACAGATGGACAGAGACAGACAGATAGATAGATAGATAGATAGATAGATAGATAGATAGATAGATAGATAGATAGATAGATGTGTCTGTATGTTTGCTTAATGTCTGTCATTATATCTTATAAACGTATGAGTCAATCGTACTCATATGCATTTGTTTGACTGGAGTAATACTTGGTCCATTAATTCTCACCATTGTAACCAGGGACGGGTTTGCCTGCAGTTCCAGCAGGAGGCGCCAGAGTGTTTCCCAAACCAATACAGGATGCAGTGATGCCAGAGCCACTCTCTGGAGGAAAACAGGCGAAGGTTATAGAACACACACACACACACACACACACACACACACACACTGCCAGCAGGGAAGAAAAGTATGTAAGTGGGAGAAAGGGATGATGAGGACAATGTGGAGGTCACTGGTGACTCAGGGCTGCAGATAATGTGACAGAGTTCATTCTCTCTGAGTCACAACACTGCTGGCTGAGCCATGAACACACACACACATTTACACACATACACACACACTGTTTGCTCTATTGTTTAATCTGTGACAGTCCAACCTGTAAGTAAACAAATACCATTTCACCAACAGAATGCAATATATTAAAGAGAGAGAGAGAGAGAGAGAGCGAGAGAGAGAGCGAGCGAGAGAGAGACTTTAATTAAATTGTCAAGATGCCATATGGGAGAGACACAGGAGACTAAACATGTCTCTGTCTCTCTCTCTGTCTCTCTCTCTGTCTCTCTCACACACACACACACACACACACACACAATGTCTGTATGAAAGAACATTAAGGACCTTTGATTAGTCTAGTTCTGGACTAAACTGACCAAGACTGGATTACTTCATGGTCTCATGCTAATGTTCTGCTAATTCACTAAGTCTTAGAAAAAAAACACACTAAGCCTTGTGGAGCTCTAAGATGCAGGAAAAGAACTACTCAAAGATTGTTGTCTGTAATGAACACTGACACGGCAAACATGAGAAAAAAACAAGAAACACAAACAGTTTATCAGCATTCCAGAGTTACTCTACTCCTGAAAACAACCTCACCCTCCTCTGTCATACTCTCCCTCTTTTAAAAAAAAAATGACTTTAAGAAACTGCTTCCCACACATTCTTCACGGCTGTCCGCACACACTCTAAAATAAATGGATTTTTCCACACAATCCCCACTGTTTCGACAGACAAAATGTGCCAATAGAGCCACAAAAAACTGCTAAAACTCTGGATACAAAGATTATTATTTAAAATATCATATACCTGCACTGTTCTGAACTAAATTATGGTCTATTTTGAGTGAAACATGCAGTTGGTCAGTGTTCCTTCACTGATAATATTCACAATGAGTTGTACAGTGAAGGTTTTGGGGAATCTTAAATACACTATATGGACAAAAGTATTGGGACACCTGAACATTACACCAACAGATCATTTTACTGACATTGAATTCTGAGACTTTAATATGGAGTTGGACCCCCTTTACAGCTATAACGTCTTCCAGTCTTATCGGAAGTCTTTCCACAATATTTTTGAGTGTTTCTGTGGGAATTTGTGCCCATTCATTCTGTAAAGCATTTATGAGGTCAGGCACTGATGTAGGACGAGAAGGTCTGGCTCGCAATCTCTGTTCCAGTTCATACAGTTCATGTTGGATGGGGTTGAGTTGAGGGCTCTTTTAAGGCCAGTCAAGTACTTCCACACTGAACTCATCCAACCATGTCTTTGTGGAGCTTGCTTTGGATTGAGATGAGCATGTGATGATTTAGCAGCATGCGTCATGCTAATCAGCATACTTACAAGCATCCATTACTCGTTAGCTACATTAGCCTCTTTGTTCCACAGGGTTAATCTGAAATCTTTCTACAATCACTGTAAATGCTACAGGTAGCTTGCAAACACACACACACACACACACACACACACACACACACACACACACACACACACACACACACACACACCATACAGGTCGTTTTTGGAGCCAGCTGCTTCGTGGCCACACACATTCCCAAATGAAACATACCGGTTGCTAAGGAACAGTGATGACGACAGCATTACCCCCTTCTCTCTGCAGCTTAAAATAGCGAACAGATTATTATCAGCTTTCAAAAAAAGCAGCAAGCTCACACTTCTTCATTCAGTGTGTGTTCACTGCTGAAGCAAATAAGCAAAGAGTTTGTGTGTCCATTCATGCAGGTGTGTATGTACACCTACAGTCAATATGAAAAGTCGAGTTTGTGTGTATTTTTGTCCTTGTGTGATGGTGTGTGTGTGTTTGAGCATATGTATGTGTATTTAAAAGGTGTAATAGCATGCATCTTTATGTATGTGAAATAGTGTGTGAGGGGTGGACTGTTCTGTTGTTTTATTAGTTTTAATGTAGTGTTTCAACACACATTTCTGGGATAAAACTTTAGAATGTTTTTTTGGCTTTGGTTTTATTTGGTTTATTAGAGGTGGGTGATATGGAAAAAATAAAAATAAAAATAAGCTGGATAAGCTGGAACTGACAATGGCCCACACGCTGCATTTCACTAAATCTAATTAGACAGGACTAATTACGCTCTTATTGTACTGAAATGTAGTGGTCTTTAAGTACTGATACTTATGATACTCTCATAAAAACATATTGAGACATATTGGAATTTATCATAATAAAGACAAATATTGTAATATTGTCTCGCTCTAGGTTTAATACTGTATTTTTAAGACTGGTATTAAAATGCTGATAACCAGGGGAGGACGCTCTTTCAGTGCATTAATTATTATTTCTTCCAGACCTCTGAGACCACATGACTGTGTGTGTCTGAGACTGAGCTGAGTGAAAGAAACATTTTAATTTTATGTAATTTATAAGACATTTAATTTATCCCAGCATACCCAAGACAGAGAGAGAGAGAGAAAGAGAGAGAAAGAGAGAGAGAGAGAGCGCTGGGGAAATTAAATAATTTGGGCATTAATAGGGAACCAACCTTTGCTGCAATAACTGTCTCTACTCTTCTGGAAAGGGTTTACACTAGATGTTGGAACATTACTGTAAGGATTTGATTGCATTCAGCCACAAGAGCATTAGAGATTTCAGGCACTAATCCTGGATGAACAGTTCTGATTCAAAAACATCCCTCCAGCTCATCCCAAAGGTATTAAATGGAGCTCCCTCACTCCAGAGAACACAGTCCCACTGGTCCACACCCCTCTGTCTGATGGTGGGCTTTGGGAATGGTGGTTCTAGGCTCATGTGCAGCTGCTCCAGAGCATCCTATCATACTGGTAGTGCTTTCTTATGGAAATTCTACAAGCTATCTGTGTGCCACCATACCAGGCTGAACACATGAATTCACAAAGTAGAGAGGCATTTGAATACTTCTGGACATTAAACAAAGATGCAAAGAGAGGCAGTGAAATAATGAAGGAGAGAGAATGAATTACAACAGAGAGAATTTCTAAGTGAGAATAAAAAAGTGTGTGATTCTCTTAATCATTCTAAATGCGAGTTTCATCAGAAAATCCAATAATGCTGAAAACATTATAGGGACATTAAATTCAACTGGACAAGTGTATTTGTATGTGTCTGTGTGTGTGTGTGTGTGTGTTCCACTCACCAGTTTGCCACCAATGATCTAGAACTGGAACTCCAAAGTGCTTTTTTGCCCATTCTAGAGTCTCTACATCACAGCGCTCTCCAGCCACAAATAATGACCTAAGTCTGAGAGACAGAGAAAGAGACAAAGAGAGAGAGAAGAGAGAGAAGAGAGAGAGAGAGAGAGAGAGAGAGAGAGAGAGAGAGAGAGATGGGCTGATACAGAGACTGAGAAAAACTAATAAATAGGAAGGAAATAATTTATACATCAATAATCACTAAGACCATGAGATCAGGACAGCTTTAAGGGGAATTAACACTGAACATGTTTGCAGGCCAGAGTGCTTTCTTTTCTGTTAATTTAAATGGGAACGACATGTTGTGCACACTGTTTTTGCATGCTGGGCATCTTGCCACTTACGCTTACTGAGTGGCTGGTTTTTGTGCAGAATGCTCTGGGCGCCGTGAGCTGAAAAAGTGGTCAGTGCTCTGCATTATGAGTGTTTTGTCTGTGCTGACCAATGAGATCAAAACGCAGCCATTAGCGTCTGCTGTCATGGAGGAGGAAGTTCCCTTCAGAACTGTAGTGGAACTGTTTAGCCTGTCTGTCTCTGACAAAAGAGAGATTACAATGCATGCATTCACGTATACATATAAAAACTGCTTTCATCACATGGCATACCGGATACACATCTTTCTGCTGGAGGTCAAGGTCACTCATGTGCGTGTGATGCGCATGAAAATGAGCTATTTAAGGGGGTGGGCATACGTACAACCTCACACACTACAAACCTCATCACAGACTAGTGCAGACCAGCATAGCTACTGGCTCTTGTGAAAACATGTTAAACATGAAACTTTCGGCCACTAATGATGTATCATTGTTTCTACTCAAATCTCAGCTGGTGCTCTGGTGCTAGCAGGCAAAAAAATATGTAGCACACAAATGCGCATTCAAAAAAAAAATGTTTTATTATATTAGAACAACCAAGGGAAATCTTTTTGTCGTCGCTGCAGGTTAAAGCACAAGGTTTTCATGTCTTAAGTCTTGATTAATAAATGTTACATCTTTAGCTGAATCAATGAGCAAAAGGGGACGACTTGTGTATTTCAGTATCAGGCTTTTCCTCCTGAGTGGATAACGAGTCAACAGACTAGTTTGTCATGGGGAAACTGACATTTTTTTGGTCTGGTTCTAGTTAAAGTTGCAGCCTATCTTTGCCTCAAACATGTCCTTAACAGCAAATGCACTCATGTTAAATCACATTTAACAGCCCTCTTAAAAGTTAATACTATGTCTCTGAATTGTTGGCCTGAATATTCTATTCTGAGATGCAGCCTGATGGACACCCCAATAGTGATTTCAAATACTGACGCTTGAAACTGTGTTAGCCATGTACCCAAGGACCCATGGGCATCTCTGCTACACACTCTGACATTTAGAGCGGCAAAATATCAGCAGACTATTGCTGAGGCATTACAAAAAGGCTGGGCTTGAGTTTATGATCATTATAATGCTAAATGTTAACAGGACAGAGGCTCTGGATAAGGTCAAATCTCTAATGTTACTCTGTGTTTTACCATTCATCACAGACTTAATTGCACAAGACTGTGTGGGGGTTTCTCTTCTCTGACTCTGGCCTTTTTTGTTTGTGTACAAGAATGCACTCCTGTGTGCATTTCATTGCAGTCTACTGACCATTTTCATTCTTGTGTATTCAGTTTCGCTCTTATTCACATAAAGAGTAAATCTGAGCCCTAATAATGGCTATTTACGGAGTATGGAGACAATGAGTTTCCAGACCTTGAATGAGTATCTTAGCAAAAAACACATTTTCAGTTTCTCTCCATTCCCCAGATGTAGTCAGTTAACCAAGATGTATTGGTTATCTGAGGCTGCCTTTAAGCTGAATGCTAATAAATACTCCACTGCAAAACAAGATGCAAACTTCAAAAGCCAGACATGTTTTGCCGAATAGACTACATTTGGGCTAAAGGGAAAAATTTGTAAATTGGGTTTTCCATCAAGCTACTCCTGTAAGATTGCAGCACCTCTGCTCCATCTGTCTGGAGGCTGACCCTGCAAACTGGAACGCACTATTGAGTGGGGTTGCCACCTTCTCTCCCCATTTAAATGTGACCTAAAAGCTGGAAATTATAGCCTTGAGGCCAGAGCTCCACTCTCTTTTGCTCTTTTGAGGTGTAGTCACATTTCTTTCTCCTACGGTTGCTTTATTTCAGAACCTTATTCTACCCATCGATTCCCTGCTTATTCTCCTGACTGCAGAAAAAAGCTTTTGGGCCTTAACAAACACTACTGAAAAGGAGGAGCACCTGTATCCTCATGCATCAATGATTAGGACCCCCATGGGACCACCAACGAGCAAGTACTATTTAGGTGATGGATCATTTGCAGCTCTGCAGTGACACTGACATGGTGGTGGTCATGGCGCTGTGTGTGTGCTTCACAGAATGGATCACACACAGCTGTGCTGCAGGAGTTTTTAAACACCTCAGAGTCACGCCTGGATTAAAAATAGACCACCAACCAAAACTATCCAGCCAACTCAGAAACGGACCACTGATGAAGCACTAGAGGATGACCAACACAAATTGTGCAGTATCAGATGAACAGAATGGAACATCAATAACTTTACTGATAGTTGGACCAGCGAGAATAATAATGATTAAACTAATAAATTGGACAGCAAGCAGACAGTGTTTAAAAACATTATCCAGCCTGTGCAACACATACAATGACATGTTGCTACCTTGTCAGTATCATCTTCTCTGAATAATCCAGCAGTATAATACTTGCTCATGCTTTTCCTGTGGGGTCTTGATTGGATGGGATAAAGGTGTTTAACAAATGTTGCAGAGACATAGATGGAATTCTGTCTATACTGTAGACTATAAAGTTATTTGTTTTTAAGAAACAAAGACAGTGAAAAAGAAAACATATACACAGTTTTATAATATTACTATAAATGCACAAGTCATCCAGCAGCAGAATATAATATGTGCACACACACACACACACACACACACACACATGTGCCTAAGAACTTTGTGAATTACTTTATTTCTCAATATTTATGACTTTTTTACAGCTTCCATTCTTTTCAGGAGACTTGTTTTCAGTTTTTCTGAGAACGCTGCAGAGATTTTTGTCCATGCTTCTTGTTAAGTTCTCCAGAGTTCAGTCTTAGAAGTCTGTTTCATTTTCTGCTTCTTACAATCCAAGTAAATCCCAATAACAAATTTACACATATCAGTCCATTAACCCTAGAACACCCCCACAATGGTGCTCAAGTGCAGTCTTCTATTTCCTTTTCTCAGTAACGTCTTCCCCAGCAGCTACACATCTTTTCAGACTCACTGTGTTGAGTTGTTCTCTCACAGTGAAACGATGGACAGACACACCTGTTGTTTTTTCAAATCTGAAGCTGGAGTTCAGCATTTTCTCCGCTCTCTCAAAGATGAAAGCTGTTTATCCGTTAGTGACAGTTTTGGTGGTCTACCAGGTCTTACACCGTTGATAGGAATCCCATTTTCTCTTTTCGTTATTTCTGAAGATTAGTTTTGGATGCCTGCTTTTTCCAAGAAAGAAAGACGCACTGCCATTTGGTAATACCACTAATAAAGGTGGTCTGTGGCAATGTTTAGTTAGGTGGTACATGAGAAGGCAACATCCACATAAATGCCTAGACCTGAGCCATTCAGATAATGTAAAAAAGATGTGATTTATCAGACCAGGCCTCCTGCTTCCATTGCCCCTTGATTTTCATATATTCATTGTAGGCACTTTTGCTGGTGGACAGGAATCAGAACCACAAAGCACCCATGACCCTGCCACTGCTGGACCACTTTTGAGAGCTACAACTTTAAAGGTTAAAAGCTAGTGCTTGTACTCAGCATTAAACTTATTAAGCATCCAGTGTAAACTGGACAAGACAGGAATAACACACAAGCTGAGCATACAGGCTGCTGTTGGAGCTCATTTAGAGAAAACCAGTCAGTAACACAGTGATGAAAGCATGAGACAATTTCTCAGCATCTTTACTATTTCCATGCAGATTTCTCAGCCAATTTAGAAATAATTCATCATTCTTATCCTCATTTTGAACTAAATTTTCAAATTTCTTTGTGAAACTGCATAGCTTGAGCATTTTAAAAACTCATTTATCTTATTTTGCATATTAATTTAAATGCTGATTCCAAACTCTTGAATGGTACTTTAATTAAAAAAGACTTCCCAGAGTGTGAATATTCTAACCAGTCCTTATGGTTGTTTTGAAAATATTTTATTCCCTATGACAATGTTCAATATAATACCCACTTCAGCTTTTTAACATCATCAAGCCTTTGGGCTTCAGGATTTCTGACCCTCACAAATCTAATGTATTCATGGTGTAATTATGTGATAGGTTTATATGAAGAGCTTCAGAGGGCAAAGTAAAACAAACATCATCTGACCATGCTAAATCATAGTGATATTGTTCTTATTTCCTGGGGAAAACACATGCCTCCCACTGACCGCAATAGAGCATTAGTTCAATCATTTAAAAAGGCAGGCAGCAGAGGTGAAATGTAATTTCCTCTCTGGACACGCTCAGTCTTTTACAATAAGGTACTTAAAATTTCCAAAGCAGGTAATGGCCATCATGTTCTGAATACTTCACACTTTCCATGATTTAATTACAATGAGACAGCAAAAAAGAACCATCCTAAAAGCCTCATTAAAAGAGGCAAAACAAAATGTGTGACTTAGCCTTGCTTTGAAGAGATGCTGTCTTTAATTTAACATTCATTTTATGGTGTCAGGAAGTCCCTGAAGGAAATCACTGTCAACAGCAGGTTTTACAGTAATATTTCTGCTGGAGTCTTCAAGTTGCTTATTACTAAGAGTTTAGAATTACTAATGTTTGTTGAGAATATGGACTGAGGTGGAGTCCACATTCTCAACAAAGGTCATTTTTGGTGGTAAATTTTCATGTTGGGTAAAGAATGATCACACGTACATAGAGAATCATGGGGCTTAGTGAAGACAGATTATGTTTGGTGAAGAGTGATTGTGTTTGGTCATGAGTGATGTGTTTGATGGAGAATATTGGTGCTAAGTAAACACACCAGCAACACCAACCCACATTTTAACTGATCAAAGTCACTGATGAACTGTTGCAGCTTTGTTGGCAAGTGTTTCCCTGATGAATGTTTACGTGATGAAAGCAGATTTACCTGTTGAGTGAGTACCGTTTTCCGTGGGCTGCCTGTGGGTCATGCTGTCTAATGGCTCTGATGGCAGTGGGGGCTGTAAACACTGAGGCTGTTCCATGCTCAGACATCACACGGAAAAAGGCTCCAGGATCCGGAGTCCCCACAGGTTTTCCCTACAGAAACAGACACTCACATTGCTGCAATCAAAACAGCAGCCTAGCACACTTCAAAACACATGTGACACATGAAGTCATAGTACAGTTCATCTAAATGACCTTCTAAATCTATTAGCACCAATTCATCTAAATTAATGTTCTTCAAGGAATAAAAAAAAACAAATAAAATGATAATGTGTAAATAAAGTAGATTATTGCAATTACTACCATAGTAATTATACTCTTATAATATTATTCAAATAATTTTTATGGCAACAGGTATCATAGTGTAAGCATTACATTTGTATATGTGTCACAGAAAAAAATCTGAAGAAACTTTTAATGTTTCCCCACTGGAAACGTTGCCACTAAAATAAGAGAGTTTTCATCCTCAACAATGTCAGTGTGGATGTTTAGCACACCTACACCGAGTTTTCTGCAATAGTTATGTAGAACTGCACTAGTTCAGGTGCCTGGATGATGGGTTATGAATGCAGATGGTCTGGATGGATGTGTTTCGAACGGAGTGTTATGGAAAGCTGTCTTGTCAACAGATGGGCCAAATGAATGTGTGTGAGGAAGGAAGGAAAAGACCAGTGCTGTTACTAAAGCTACTGTCACCATCAGCAACGCACAATGCTTTCCACAACTAACTAAGCAATAAATTAAAACTGCAATTAAAAAACATTTAGAACTGTAGAAATTTAGTGTATTTAGTGTAAAGTATATGTCCTGCCACAACATGTTTGCTTTTTTATTGCTCTATTCATCATTAAAATACAGTTTTTATCATGCTATAGCTGTAGTCTTGCCCAAACATTCTTATTGGTTGTAGTGTGGGGTGCTTGCCTTCACAAGGAATCCAACCCCAGTTTGCAGCATGGAGGATGTTCTATTTTATTTGTATGCAATGTTAATGACTATTTGTAGCTTTTATCTTGGCTGCGTTTTTGTTCTGTAAACTATTTTAAACTCAGCTAACCACTTTGAGCTCCTACATTGAAGTGATTGACGTTTTATGAGCTGGCTATTATTATTATTGTTGTTAGGAGTAATAGTAATAGTAATAAAAATATAATAATTAATTTTAATAATAGTAGTGGTAGGAGTTCCATATTGCAGCCATGAGACTAATGTAGATTAAAAGAAAGCTTATTAGCATAGTAATTAGAATCGTGCAAACCGCCCAGACACAGACACATGCACACACAGTGTGCTGCAAACAAAAAGATACAGACACACAGCAGCTGAAACACTTTAAAGACCACAATACAGATAATACTTATCAGTATAAATTCTGGTTACAGTGATTATTGCCATAATAATTGTCATTAATCTTTGAACCACTTTGTTTGGATTTTGCCATAGCTTTAGTCAATTTAAGTACCATTTGAGTCTCATTCTACCCAAAGTGCTACCAGAGAGTCATTTAGCTTCTGCTTAATGTATAGCCCTGCAGAATCATGCCACACACAGTGGATGTCTTTAGTCTGTAGTCCAAGTCATGCACTAAATAAACTCTTGGGACACTTGTAATCAGCAAAAAATAAATCACATTAAAACATACCATTCAGCTGTGCACCAGTAGCAATATTAGAAACAGTGATAGTCTGAGACTGTTTGAGAGAACAATCAAATAAGCGTAAGGATAATAAATTGTATCCAGACCTCTTGCTCTACTCCCAGAGCAAGAGACTCATCATTTAATGAGTTCAAAAGAAGTCAGTGGTTATTTTACCATGACAAAAGACAAGGCTCAAGCCAAATCACCACCCACCTGGCACAAATGATCTCAATTCTTCACACTGAGAACTCTCCTTCTGGCTGGAACAGTGGGTGCAATAATTATATGACTGGAATTTAACAGTACTGGAGAGCATTCAGTACCCAAATGCTTGGAACCACTTATCATGAGTGTTTTTTATAATAACTTATAATACTAGTATAACACTAGTAACAATGTATCAGGCACTGTGATGTAGGTGGGTTTTTTTTCCAAATACTCACTCACTTGCCATTCTAAATAGTGGCTATATATATATATATATATATATATATATATATATATATACACACACATACACACACACA
>JBBPCX010068162.1:0-12479 GCA_037974365.1 Hydrocynus forskahlii | reverse complement strand
ATATACATATATGGGGTGTTGGTAGCTCAGTGGGCAGGATAGTTGCCTCTGGACCAAGAGGTCATGGGTTTGAATGAGCTCGAATCCTACCTTCAGCAGACCACCACTGGGTTCCTGAACAAGACCCTTAACCAGGGAGACTGCCCCCTGTAGTTAGGGTATGGAAGTCGCTTTGGATAAAAGCGTCTGCTAAATGCCGTAAATGTCTCTCTATGTCTGTCTGTCTTTTTCTCTCTGAGGAGGGCAGAGGGTCAATCTGCGGTTTTATGAGCAAATATAAAACTCAACACGAATCCAGTTGTTTTATTCATTATCGCCCCCAGTGCAGCTCCACGTGTCTCTGAGTGTTTATATGGATGTTGATGATGCAAAATAGTGATTCTGAACTAAACCTTTTTTTGTTGACTATTTTGCCTCACGACGCCCTGCATGTATCCCTCCACCATGAATGGGTTTCGTTTTAGGACCAAAATCTTCTCAAAACTCTGCTAGAACAACGTCTCAGGCGTCAGTCTGAAGGATTGACTGCTCAGAGTTGTGGCTTTGAATTGGAAATGCACTGACAGATATTAAATAAATTTGCATACAAATGAGTGAGTCCTGCCCAGACAGGATGGCCTAAGACTTCTGCACAGAAATACACACACATGTTCCATAACACTGCGTACAACCTGATAATAAACAAAGCTAAGAGTCGACTCTGGAATTGAGCTCCTGTTTATAAATCTGTCTACTGAAGAAACCATCTGATCTCTTTCATCTCCTCCCAGCGGCACAGGTCCACCAGCCCTGCCAGCCTCACCTCACCCCTCCGCACATCCTGGGGCTTGTCCCGGAATGCACTACGTGTCCAAACTGTGGGACGATGGAGCTAAGGAGAGACGGATGGGGGGGGGGGGGGTGTGACGGTGTGAGGGAAGAGAGAAGTGAAAGTGTGACACACACCACCAGTCAAACATTTTTACACGCCACAGGTCTTTACCACGTATCCATTAATCTCATAAACTGTAGATTTTTATTCTTGTTAACCTGAAAAGTTGTTGAATAAACCCAGTTTCCTTTCTAAGATGAGAGAATCTGTAACAGTGCAGGTGTGACTCCTATTAACTGTTTGTTGGTGATGCAGAGTCAAATTCTAGACTGTCCTTTAACTTTAAATGCACTCGTTACTGTTTCAGCACTTAATAGCTCCTTAAACATCTAACACTCGTCTGGTGATCCACAATATCATTATAATTCTAATTATATTAGGGGGCTTTTTATAGATCAGTAGTGATGAATAATAAAAATATGACATTTTCTGGTTGATAAAGTAACTCAGATAGTGAAAATACTGTACATTTATTTGTTAGTGAAGAATACTGAGTGTATTTTTAGTAAATATTAAGTGAGTAACATATAAATCCAGAAAATTTCAGTGTGTGCCAAAACTTTTGACTGGTATTTTGGGTTCACCTGGAGATGGCTATCGCTTTGATGGGAGAGATTAAAGACGCAGTCGACCATGGAGAACTAGCAACAAAAGCAAAAAAGCTAGAGAAGAAGAAGTAGAAGTAGTAGTAGAAGAAGAAGAAGAAAAAGAAGAAGAAGTAGAAGAAGAAGAAGAAGAAGAAGAAGAAGAAGAAAAAGAAGAAGAAAAAGAAGAAGAAGAAGAAGAAGAAGAAGAAGTACAAGAAGCTGGAGAAGAAGAAGCAGAAGAAGAAGAAGAAGAAGCTGGAGAAGAAGAAGCAGACGAAGAAGAAGAAGCAGAAGAAGAAAAAGAAGAAGAAGAAGAAGAAGAAGAGGAAGAAGTAGAAGCAGAAGAAGAAGAAGAAGAAGAAGAAGAAGCAGAAAAGTGCACCAGGAACAGACAAAAGAGGGAAATTCCACGTTAAAGCACCCAGATCCTTCACATCCTTCACATTTCCTGCATGATTGTGGTCTTTACATGACCATTCTCAAACCTCCCTTTATCCCTTACCATTAAACAGACCTTTAATACTGACATACAGCCATGGAAAAATAAGAGACCACATCATTTTTTTCTGGTTAGTGCTTCTGTGATGTGTGGGAGTGTGTCTATGTAAAATGTGCAGGTCACTATTGATTTATACACTACTGACCAAACGTGATTTTAGAAAATGTTTGGAGAAAATTTAAAAATAATACATCTAAATAATTTACTATACCTTGGAAATGTTAAATGTTACACAAGACTTAAAACAGTGATGTTAAGAGCAGAGTGTATGTGTGTGACTCTGTTTCATCCATCAGAAACTGAATCAGGAGTGAAGCTGCTGGAATACAGACCACAGAAAAGCTGCTCTACACACACTACTGCACTCACAACACACATGGAGGCCTTTCCTATTTTTACACTCACACACTGCAATAGTTCAGAAAAGAACAGACACCTGTGCATTTTATACACACACACACACACACCCACACACACACACACTGCCGCAAACTGTACAAACAGTGAACAGAAAAAAGGGAACAGCCGTCTCTTTTTTCCCCACGGCTGTATGTAAATGATCTCTGTTCTGATTGGCTGCTGCACACACACAGTCCTGCAGCAGAGCTTCAGCTGGGGTCAGCGATCCACTGTTTCAGCTGCTGAATTTTTCGCAGTTGGAAAAATGTGAACCCTGTCACCACCATCTGTCAATTCTGTGCACACGTGTTTAATAAAACCCATCAAAGCTTCTAATCGTTACAAATCACATTCAATGTTTTAAATCTGTGCAAAAAGAAAACTGTCAAAGGCCTTTCAGTGGCTAAACATCAACCAAACATTTAGAATATATCACTAGTATGGAGTTTTCCTTGTTTAGCATGTCACAGACACTCACACTGTGGCATGAATGCACAAAACAAATCCCGGCCTGGGGATTCGAAACGGGAATCAAAGTGCAGAACGCTCACTCTTACAAAAAGGAAAGAAAAAAACAACAATAGGTTCCACTTATTAAGGGATGTTAATTGTCTGGTAGGAGATCCTGGACCTATTAACGTACTTCATGAGGAATATTCAGTCCTAAATGAGATGGACCCCTTAATTCCGTAATGATTCATCCTCCCCAGGGCCTGGAAAGGCAACAGGCCTATTTCTATCTTTCCTCTCTCTGTTTTTCCTTTTCATCCCCTTGTTCTGCTTTCCTCCTCGCTCGGCGTGCTTCCTGAGCTCCTCACTGGCTGCAGATCAGACTCGGCCTGCATGATGGGATCTGTCCTTGGCTGCGTCTCGCTCTGATGTGCAGCGGTGCAGGCCGCACGCTCAGGTGTTTTTACATGTTACTTCTGGCACTGAATCAATAAGAGGGTGCAGCAGACGCTCATGCAAACACTGCAAACACACTCACACACTCTGGGACCTGCACGGTACACTGATCAGCCGCTATATCAGTGGATATGGAGTTTAGGTCTGAACTGACTGATAGTCCTGAGGAGCAGGACTTTTACTCACTTTACTCAACAGAAGCCTTTCAGACAGCTGACATACACCCACACAGCAGGACTGCACAATACATCACCTGCCAAATATTTAAATGATAAGACTGATCTGGGATCAGATTCTTTCATATTTGTGACGTCACAGAAACTAACAACTCAAAACAACTCTAGATAACTAAGTCATACTGTGTCCTAAACCACGTCCACGAGTCCGATCCATCTTAATGAAGAAGTTCAGTTCATTTTTACAGCTCACAGTAAGTCACACTGTGTCCTAAACCACGTCCACTAGTCTGATCCACCTTAATGAAGAGCTGGATGTGGTGTGAGGCTCCAGAGAAGTTTTGGGTTTGTGTTTATGGTGAAGGATTTGGGTGACTGTTGACTTACTAGTGACACAAACACATCTCATCTGATCTGGGGTCAGAGGAGCCCCAGTAGTTTTAAACTAAAACAGGCCTGTTTCACTTTTTATCGTAAAAAATATATCAAGCTGTAATCATATCAACACACACACACACACACACTCACACTCTCTCCCTGGCACGCCCCTGTGGAAACAGGAGCCTCAGGCTGAGAAAAGGAGGTCGGAGAGGGTCATGTTTCCACCTGCTGAGGTGAAAGTTTCGGTCCCCACCTAATTAACCACACACACACACACACACACACACACACACTCACACACACACACACTCACACATACACACACACAGATGAATCAGGAGGTCTGGAGCCAATTTCCTCCTGATACTGATGAAAATGAAGATGAGAAATTGTGTCCTACTTTTCCTCCTAAACGCTCCTCGTCCGGAGGGAATTCCCGGAGAGGAATTCAGGACACAGACGACGCGCCAGGGTTCTAGATATTACAGGTAGAGCACCTGCATGCTGGATTTGAGCTCACTGTGAGCTGTACACGTAAATATTAATATGTTGTACACTCACATTAGATTTATACGTAGATCATCATGTTTCTACGGTCAGGATTTGATTAATTTTATTATTTTATAGCCTCATTATTGTCGCTCTTATTTCTGTGAAGTGTTATGAGAAGTGTCTTTAAATACCAGGTGCTATTATTATCATTATTATTATGATCATTATTATTATCATTATGAATATTATTATGATTATTATTAAGCCAACATTAATCGTTTACACCAGTGTTTTTGGGGTCATTATAATGAATTTTCCATCAAACTCAGTCGGGATGGCACTGTCAAATACACGAGCACTGTGTATTTCATAATTATTTGGAAGATTAGTTAAAAAAGATGATTGTAAAGAGCTCAGACCATGCTGGAGTAATTTCCTGATAACGATCAATAGGAAGCATCTGAAAATATTATATAAAGAAAACATGACGGCTAAAAAAATTTGTTAAAATGTGTGGGGGGGGGTTTTCTGTGAAATACATCTTTGGTGTATCAGAGAAACTTTGCAGGATTTTAATGTACAACTCCTCTGGAAATGCTAGTTTCAGTGTTTTGTTAGAATCAAGCTAACAAAGTACATTTCTTCCTCACATGGTTAGACACTACTGAGGCCAGCTCATAACCCCCTGGTGGAGAACCTGCAGCTATGTTTATCAGTCACAGGCTAACGACTAGTGTTAGCAGTCACACCTACTGTGAGCTCTCAACCACGTTTCTCCCAGAATGACCCACAGTGTTCCCCCAGATGTTCCCTCTTCATTATCACAAGAGAACAACCAGGTCCAGCGCCACCTTGTGGACTTTTGGAGCAAATGAGCGAATAACTGTACAAAAATAAAAGTATACATTTCTAAAGTAATTAAGAGTGTCGAATTAATGTGTTAATTTCGATCAATTAATCACAGAAAAAATAACACATTGAAAAAAATGATTTCAGGCTGATTAATCGCACCACATGACTTTAACCTGGTCTGGTGTTCTGTCGAAACATGCTACCAGTCGAGATGTGCTCCCGGGCCCTTCTGCCCATGTGCAGTTCCACAGTATTGGGATTCAGTGCAACCTAGCATTTGGGTAACTGGTTTACAGTGATTAATATCTTAAAAGCTCTTTTAATTGTTACTTATGATTTGTACATGTACAATCAATCATTTTTTTTGCTCCTACATGCTGTCGTCAGTGCACAGTTCAAGGGCATATGAGTGTACGTCGCTAGTCTGGGGTCTGTGTATTTGCATTACATAAGCAATTTCCTCTATCAATAAAGTTTTCTGATTCTGATTCTAAAATGCCTTTTTCTGCCATTTGCAGAATGCTATCTGAAGCTAGGAACATCAGCACTGTCCAGAATCACCACAAGCTGTTAGCATGGCATGATCTGAAGTAGCCTGTGTCCTGCTTCACTATAGCATCTCTCTGTGTTAGAACCGGACTGTATAAACTGGCTCTATGCACCTCTAAAGACCTATCTGTCTATCTAGGCTCTTCTCACTTAAATAAAACAGATTTTTCTGCGATTGTGCATATTATTTGACTATTTCTCATCATTATCAGTAACTGACTATAAGCTGTATGAACTGTATAAACTTACAGGGAGCATTTTTCATCAGGGTAGTGTGAATTGATAGACTCTGCTGCATTTTTCGACAAGGCAGCATAATTCACCAGAACACCGAAACTATTATTTTAAGGGGTGTGGTATGAGAGAAACACGCGAGATGCCGAGTGCAGCACACCACCATTAAAATGCTTCTGACGCTCGTGCTTGTATGCACATTGTCTCAAATTGCACCTTATAGATGGACTTGGTTCTAACATTGTTCTTGCTGAAGCATTTTTTTCTCTCAGGATATTAGGTCATATTTATGATTGCTGTGTCCATTACTGCACATGAACAGTGCAGAAACAGTTATTAAATAAAAGAGACGTTGAAAGTCTGTAATGTTGATTATTCATTCACTCATATGCCAAAATTCATTTACATTTTTAAATACTTTTACAGCATAAATGTGTGATCTAGACTAATCAATCACAGAGCTTGTAATTAGATTAATATTTTTATCGCCTGACAACCCTAAAAATAATATAAAATTAATAATAGATCATGGATAAAAATAGACCATTTCCCTTATATAGCACCGCTGTATCGATATAACATAATTCCAAAAATATTACAACTACTACAGTGTATCGATTAAGTAACACATGTGGTTATTACATCCATAATAATAGTAAGAAGGAGGTCTTGCACCACCTTTATGGGCATCAGAAGCAAAGCCATCAGAGCTGGTGTCTGTACCACAATTAAAGTCTATAAAATACCCTTTAAAAATGATAAAATAATAAAGTAATAAATGTCTAGACTTGGGGCTGCTGTTTTGATATATCATACAGAAAAGTATATCTCATTGATTTTCTTCTCACTCATCTACACCAAAACACCCATTTACACATAAAAACACACACATTTTACAGTAAAATGAACATTATGAAGAACTTTATGTGCTCTAAAGGCCTCTCTGAACAGATGAACTTGATAAGTGGCCTGTTTGCTGCTTTAACACTTAACTGGGAATCAGAAGTTTAAACGGTTATATTTTCATGTACACATGCATTATGGAGGAGCGGCGCTCCGCCGGAATGGGCCGAATATAAATTATGAATACTAAAAGCTGAACCTATGACGTCCATTACAGCCCTCTTCATACGAGCCCTGTTTCACAAATGGGTCCTTCCTCTTCCTCTTCCCAAACCTGAGACTGAACCTACAGAATAAACCTGCAAATTTAAGGTGGACTGGAATATTCCAGCACAAACCCTGCGACAGCCACATCTGTTTTCTGTTCCTGTTTTTAAACTTTATTACTCAGTTCCAGCCTAAATGGTGCAGCAGTTACATTCTAGCACCTCCAAAACGTCCTCATCCTTTACTGATGTTTTTTACTTTACTACTTATACCACCTTAATAACGGCATAATAAAAAATAAAGGTTCCACTAAAGGGATCCTAGACCAGTACCACAGAAGAACAGCCCCTTCGCTTCCTGTCAAACATGATCAAGAACCTTTTAAAGATTCAGAGAATGATCACATAACCTGCAAAAGGTCTGTTATCAATTTAACAGTTCCAATAAACCAATAAAAGGTTTCTGTGTTTTTGCAATAGCACAGAGGTACCAAAGAGGGTTCACTGCACAATGCCTTTCCCTTAAGAACCATTCACCAAAAGGTTCTTTTAGGGAAGAAAAAACGGTTCTTCTATTCGACCCAGAGTGCTCTTAGTTAAAAACAGTTCAGGAGCGCACTAGAAAGGGTTCTATGACTAAATAACACCAGCAGAACCCTTCTGGAGAACCTTTCAAACAGAGAGGGTTCTAGTAAAGGTTACATTTTAAACCATGACAAACATTTGAATGTTTTTTGCTCTCTATGATGGAGAAACTGTTGTGTAGAGAGAACCTAAAAGTTGTTCTGTGTGGCACCAGAACTGGTTCTACTACTGTGAAGAACCTCTCTGGTGTCATGGAGAACCTTCCTGCTGAGAGTGTATTTTATATGTAAATCAATTTTACACTCACAGCAAAAAAAATTCTCTATAGCACCAGTGAGGTTCTTTACAGTCATGGACCCAGTTCTGGTTCTCTGTGGCGCTAGAAATGAAATTGTTCCATCATGGTAAGGAACCTCTCTGGTGTTCTAGAGAACCTTTCTGCTAGGCGTGTAGTTTAATATCTAACAGGTCTTTTACACATTTTTAGCAGAAAAAAATGTTCTCTATAGAACCAGAGCAGAAAGGTTCTTTACAAAAGTGGAATCATTTCATTTCTGGTGCCACATAGAACCTGAACTGGTCCCACTATCGTAAAGGACCTCTGTAGTGCTATAGGGAACCTTTGTACTAGGAGTGTAATTTCATACATAACCGCTATTTTATATTCTTACCAAAAAGAAGGTCCTCTATGACACCTGTGAGGTTCTTTACAGTAGTGGAACCAGTTTTGGTTCTATGTGGCATTAAAAATGAATGGTTCCACTGTTGTGAAGAATCTATCTGGTGCCATAGAGAATAGAGAGTGCAGTTTATATATAGCAACTGTACACTCATAGCAAAATGGTACCTAAAACAGGTTCTGTGGCAGAACCCTCTGGAAGGGTTCTAGAACAGATCTGTGTGCTAAAGAGATGCACCTGAGCAGGGAGGCCAGACCCCAGCCAGCAGGAGGTGAAGGCAGGAGGAGGATGAGGAGAACATGAGCAGGTACCTGTGTTCCTCCTTCCCCTGTCCAGAGCGCGCGGGAGCAGGTGAGATGTTCTCCTCGAGATCAGCACATTCCTCCGGAGCTCAGATGTTCCTGGAGCTCCTCTCTGGAGGTCTGGAATGTGTGAAGACTGTTGGAGATAAAGCTCTTATCTGTGAAGCTGAGGAGATCAAAGGAAGCAGAAGTCCAGAAGGTGTTCTGCTGGTCTCGCGAAGGGTCTGAAATGGGAGGAGAAAAGAAAAGACGTGAAGAGAAAAAGCTCCTCCCCCGCGCGCGCCGGGCTGACAGGTGTGCTCCGGTGAGTCCTGGTACAGACTGAGCCGAGCGCGCGCAGCCGCCTCCGCGCGACACCTAAACACCACCCGTATTCCGGTACACCCGCCCCCTGCCTTCCTATTGGCCCGAAGTTAACAATCGGAAAACCCTGCAACGAATCACTGGGCAGGACATCAGCCAATCACAATGCAGAGACGGGGTCTTTGTCGGACTACGGGTGTAAAAAAAAAGATTAACCACCCATGTTCTGACATGCCCCGCCCTCCTGCCTTTCTATTGTACAGAAGTTCACCCTCGGAAAGTCCTGCGTCCAATCACGAGGAGGCTCCAGTCAGAGAAAGGCTATTAACTCATTACAGAAAACGATGACTGTATACATACACACACACGCACGCAATGTCTTGAGCCAATTCTCTATATTTTGCTTTGAATACTAGTTTCTGTCAGACTGTTTTATCTTTGTCATATTGAGGAGATTAAATGAAAGAAATAGGAACAAATATTTTACTCTGACAGGCTGCAAAGTGCCTAAAGACACAAGGAGCCTAGATAAATGAGTTCCAACCACTCAGCATTCAGCACCACCAGTGTACTGATCACTGCCTGATCATCTGGAATCATCTGCTCCTGGTTCTTCAGAAACATTCCTCTGAAACTGGTCAGGTTCAGGGACTGGACTGGAAATGAGAGTCTTTGAAAGTCCTTCAGGAAGCCTGGAGAACTCAAGACCACATTAAAATACAAGAAAGTCTGGATCTCTGGAAGTGAAATATGAAGAAACAAGGGAGGATCAAGGCTTTTGCAAAGTACTGTATAGATATATCAGTGTAGTTGTGAAGTATAGTGATTTACAGTTTGTCTGACAGCTGTCAGTCACATTGACCTGCAGTCTGGATGAAAGTGCTGGGAAACAGGAGAGAGTTTAAAAATTCTCCAGATTCTTCACTCGGCGTTTACGCGGCCAACGACAACGGAGACAAAGAGCCAGCGCAGGGGGGGCGGGGGTGAGGGGGGTTGTACTGAAAGGACTTTTTCCTCCACGCAGAGCCACTGGGGTCGACTGAAAAGGCCTTTGGTGTCCATTCACTCTGTGAACTGCGCGGCCCATTGAAATGTCACTGCACATTCGGCGGCGTCTGAAGTTCCTGCTGTGCGAAGCTGAGCCCGGGTCCTCTAGACAAACGGCCACCAATGGAGAGACCACAGGCCTGCTACGCTGTCCCCATTCTGTTCCTTCTAACAGCACCTTTTACTTGGAGACGAGGGAACCGACTGCTCTCCAACTGCTCCCCTTCTTCAAGCCGCTTGTGCTTTAATGTCTATTTTCAAATCGGTTCACTTGAGAAGATCTGCGAGGAACGTGATTCACTTTGAGCTCCGTTCACATTCAGTTTCCTATTCTGGTTTGTTTTGTTCACCCAGTGTAAAGGAAAGTTCAGAATGAGGTCTACTCTCTTTTTCTCCTCGACATAACTGAACTTTTGACCAAAACCAAATGAGGTTTTGACCACTTTCTCGTTCAGTTCCTGAGAAAGAGCTTCCTCCAATCTCAGCCTGATCTCAATATAAGATCTTAAAATGAAATTTCTTTTCTCTCACTGCTCTGATCTTTATTCTGCTCAGATCATCAGATCAACCAGAAGATCAAAAAGAAAACTTGTTTTTTCTCATAAATGAGCCTGAATCTGAATGAATCTGAAATTTGTCTCGGTGATCAAATTCAAGTCTTGAATACCAAAGTCAGACAGTTTTGATCCATAAGGCTGTTAAAGAGAAGAAACATTTACAGAACATTTACTCTGCACAGTGTAGAGCCCAAGCCCTCAGGATCACTGGAGACTCCACACACTCCACACACACACACACACACACACACTGTTCAAGCTGCTGAGGTCAGGGAGAGCCAGAACTGAACACTTCAGGAGAGGCTTTTATCCTGCCAGCAAACCCATTTCATGATTACAACTGCATGTGACAAACAGAATCTTGAATCATCTCAACAATTCTGTTCCACCTTAAATGACAAAACTGGTCTATTCGGGTGCCAGAATACAACTGTATCACCATTTCAGATGGAACGGAACCTTTTTTACACGTTATGTGACAGTAAAAAGTTCTTGAAGGGAAGCAAAGGAAGCAAAAAGTTCTTGAAAGGAAACAAATTACACTCTGGCACCAATCAAGGAACCCTTCTTGTGGGACCTTTATCTTTAAGGCGGTATTGCTGGACCACGTCTGTGTGAAATTAGTGACTGCTTAAAATAGACAGAAACATTGATGCGATGATATGAAAATGTCCCACAGGTTTTGTAAATCTGAAATAAAATATGCAGGTGAAGGTAAGAAGCAACAGTCTGAGTAATAAAGTAAAGGAAAAAGGTCAGTAAAGGACAAGACTGAAACTGACCTCCTTTTTGAAGCTCCCATTCCAACTTCATTGGTGCAGCAGCTGCATTCGGGTGCCTACAGGTAAGTGCTTCACTGTTTTAGATTGAACAGAAAACTTCCGTCACTGACCTTTCATGACCTTTGCTTTTTGTTTGGTTTTTCTGTTTTCACTGGTTTTATTTGACTGAAGACACAAAAAGAGTCGTGAGGGTTATTTTTTGGTGACTTTTTAGCTCGTCATGTGCTCTGACCGTCAGTGTTTGAACAGCAGGCTGGTCTTTGTGCCGCCAGCTTTGAGGAACGACTGTTAAACCGCCTGCTTGCTGTCTCTCGGCCGTGCGGATGTGGAGGTGGATGCTTGTCTTTCTCTCTCCTTGTGGGAGGCATCCTTTATTCTCCTGCGGGAGGAAGTGACTAATGTGAGCTTTAAGTTTAGGTTTCCGTGTGACGTTTGCCCACAAAGGCCCTGAGCTCCATTCAGCGAGGCAGAACAGAGGACAGAGGACAGAGGACAGAGGCCCTCGGCTCAGCGCGAGACCCCACTAAACCCACCCTCCTTTAGGCTGCATTGTCCTGCCCCACCTGGCTCGCCTTAGTCTGCACGCGAGGCAGTGGGACAGGGGTCCTGCAGGGCTGGGCTGAGACTGCCAGGTGTGGTGCTTAGTGTACCGCACTGTGTCCCAGGGCTGGAGGGTTTACTCAGGAGCGCCCCCTGTGGGCCCTCTATAGGTGGCCTTTGGCAAGGAAGGACTCAGGCAATGACCCAAAATTCCAACGAGGACCAGTAAGGGTGGTCTTGTTTATAGTGGAGAAGAAGATAACAAACAAATTAGAATACAAAATAAAAAACAATACAATAATTCATAACATTAATTCGCGGCCGTGGTGCGGTCAGAACCTCCACACTGCGTTGAGTCTGTATTTAAACCCAGAGCTCTCTTGTTGTATCAGCATCCCCCAAGGCCTCAGGACGACTGATTCAGGACACAGCTGCCATTTACAGAACTTTACAAAAGTCTTGAGCCCCCCTCATTTCTTCATATTTTGCTTCCAGGGGTCCAGAATTTCTTGAGGAACAGTTCTCCAGGCTTCCTGAAGGACTTCCAAAGACTCTCATTTCCAGTCCAGTCCCTGAACCTGAGCAGTTTCAGAGGAATGTTTCTGTTGGTTAAGACACACAGTGACCT
>JBBPCX010068161.1:0-12481 GCA_037974365.1 Hydrocynus forskahlii | reverse complement strand
CCTGCAGAACAGCGCCACGAAGGCGTAGTGGCCAAAAATATATTACATCCGTAGTGGTTTAGCACTACCATAGAGAATGAATGGGAAATGGTTTAGGGCCGTTTAGCTAAACAATGCGGGGGGCCCTGGTTCGATTCCCGGCCAATGCAACATTTTTTTTACGAGAGCAATCTTAACAAAGAGGGTATTACACACGTAATTACTAATGCAATTTTTATTATGTGCTATATCACTACTTCACTTCATCACACACACATACATATACACACACACACACACACACACACACACATATATATATACATTCACAAATTCTATATATTATATATTATCACATGATATATACATAGGACACTAGCTGTTGAAGTTGTGTGGGTGGAATTCTTTCCCATTCTTGCTTGATGTACAACTGATGTACCTTTCAGCATTAATGGTGCCTTCACAGATGTGCAAATTACCCATGCCATGGGTACTAACACACCCCCATACATCACATATGCTGGCTTTTGAACTTTGCGCTGATAACAATCTGGATAGTCCTTTTTTGAAATGTGGACTCGTCAGACCACAGCACACTTTTCCACTGTGCGTCAGTCCATCTCAGATGAGCTCGGGCTCAGAGAAGCTGGCGGCGTTTCTGGCTGTCGTTGATATATGGCTTTCGCTTTGCACTTACTTGTAGATGTAGCGACGAACTGACAATAGTTTTCTGAAGTATTCCTGAGCCCACGTGGTAATATCCTTTACAGAATGATGTCAATTTTTAATGCAGTGCCGCCTGAGGGATCGATTGGTCACAAGGCCGCCATGCTGCCAATCAAAACAAAGTTCTGCCGTGAGCAGAGCTGAGCAGCGAAAGGAAAAAGTGGGGAGCCGGCTCTCACTCGATGAGAGTTGGCTCTTCTGATTCACTCTTAGAGCCGATGCTTTTGTGCATGACACATCGCTAGTTCTGAGAGATTTCAGAAACATGACTGCCACCTTGTGGACAGCAGTAGATCTGTAAGGAAAATGCAAGGTGGGTGGTTGATTATGGTGGCTTGCACTTGCTTGAGTTTGGAAAAGAGGCAGATCAGTAGGCTTGTAATGCTAAGTGATGTGGTGCTGATAGGCCTCCCTCCTCCACCTGTCCCAAAAAATGCATAGTGCTAGACAGGATATGAATCAGAATGGTCTGTGTCCAATGGTAGCCGAGGCCTAGGATAATACACGGGCCCGTCTCCCTTAATTAAGAGCAATTCTGTGCAACCTCAGTCCAAATGACAAATTATGACCACTCCTCTTAAAGATTATCACTGTGGATTCACTGTGGAGATGCTTAATTAAAGAAAAGGGGGTCAAAAACCCTGTAAGATGGTGTAAGATTAAAATGCGAGATTTTACTTAATGGTATGCAATGAGGCAAACACCTTTAAGGAGAGAAGGTCTATACAAGTGGTTCAGTGTATTGTGTGCTCAGATAAGGGATTAGTCATAAGAGCGACCTGCTGCTCCAGTGGACAGTCCAGCCCGTTTTTTTTATGCCATGTGGAGCTCTTCCTGGAAGATGTAAGAGCACCACTCTCTAGGATAAAAGCACAATGGTTTCCAAATTGTCCATTACAATCTCTTCTTATATCTAAAAGGGCACAAAATTTGACTTCAGACTAGGGCATTAACGATTTCAGGCAAAGGTGAAAGCATTAAGGAAGACTAAGATTTACAAGAGCACAAAGTTGTAAACTAACACAGAAAAGGAGTACAATACTAGATGGAAACAGTTTTCATCAGAATGGGATGAGTATGCAATAATTTAATTAATTAGGAGAGTGATTACATGACTGTAGTTTTTCCCACTGATGTTGCAATCACAAATATGCATGTAAACTAAGAGTAAAAGATATTTATTATATTAAGTTTTTTAGTAGGTTTATTAATGCTTATTTTTATAAAACAAGAACATAGCCTCTTGACACTTTACCTGTGTCAAGAACCTATGTTTCTGTTTAATAAAAATAAACCTACAAAAAATAAACATTTATGAAATGATTACTGTGTTTCATAAAAATAAACAAACCTCTCTACAACATTTAGAAAGAGTATTTTTGCCCAATACAACACAATACACTTTACATTAAAATGTTATATTGTTTGTATCATCATATTTTTTGCTTCATTATTCGAATCCATTTAACATTTCATATCTGAAGCATCCTTTTTCATTACTCGTTATACATTTTTATACGTTTATACTTGTCCCACTACACCCTGTTACGTGAACGTGTTATCCATTTGTTTTGTCCCACATTTGTTCATTAATCTATGTTCACTTTTATGAGACTTATTTGTTTGAGTTGGTTTATTATTGATGTATTTCATTTGTAAGGTTTAGTTGATCATAGTATAGTACTACATGAACTGAACGGAAACTGATAAAGATGGCATTGTTTGAAGAGTAAACCAGTCTTTCATCATTATCTTGTTTGAAAAAATGAGTTAAAACATGGATGCTGAAATCATAGCTTCATGTATCAACTAAAACTTTGGTATACTGACCTTAGCAGCACTTTGAACTTTTAAAGGAAGGCACTTCCTCCCTATTTCTCTCATTATGAAGCTGAGAATATTCGACAAAGAAGTGTATCCAGACCTCGAGTTGTCTATTTGACACGTCAAAGCAGCTTCCTTAGTTAAGCCCATTGCATAATGCTGAAATATAGTACGATATATATTGCAATGCTTAGATATTTTGCAATATATAAGCTTCTGACACATGGATTGTTTGCTACATTAAAGTTTCTCTGTAAAATCTATATAATAATATATTTAATTCTGTTATAAGCACACGTGGAGGAAGATATTTGATGGTCTTCCCTGGGTGAAGTGGCCCGTTACAGTCACGTGTAAACAAATCACAGCACACAGTGTGAACAGTGTGGAATTCTCTCTCTACATTTAACCCATTCACCAAGTGAAGCAGCGGGCACCCAGGAACACAGCACCTGGGTAGTGTGGGAGCAGTATCTTGCTCAAGTGTATCTCACTGGTGCCACTAGCAGCCTTGGAATTCAAACCCACAACCTTCTGATCACAGGGGCACCAGTGGCCCATAAGGAATGGCTGTGTTTGAGCTAGGAACTGAACCTGGGCCAGGCTAGAATTCGTGACAGGTTAGACTTCTACCACTGAACCATAAATGCTAAGGTAAAAGAGTTAATGAACTTATGCACAGTTTTGGGATGTTTTGGGATTAATAAGAGGAAACATCTACGAAACACTAGGCAACTAAGAAACAACCGTATTCCCAGAATTGGGGTGAAATCAGGTGTGGGTTTGTAGCTGTGGACACACACAAGCATGGACACAGAGGTACACAGAATGTCCACAAGGGGGTGGCCTAATGTCACCGTAGAGTAAAAGAAACCGTGACCAACCAGACCGGAATACCTTTAATTGCTCTGTGGCAATTACATTAACTTCTTAATAAATACATAACTTAGATCTACACTATATGGACAAATTTATTGGGATGCCTGACCAGAGGCACTGATGTTGGACGAGAAGGCATGGCTCGCAATCTCCATTCTAATTCATTCCAAAGGTGTTGGATGGGGTTGAGGTCAAAGCTCTATGCAGTATAGTGAAGTTCCACACCAAACTCATCACCTTGCTTTGTGCACTGGGGCACAGTCTTCTGGAACAGAAAAAGTTCTTCCCCAGATTGTGTCCACAAAGTTGGAAGCATGGTGTTGTCCAAAATGTCTTGGTGTGCTGAAGCATTAAGATTGCCCTTCACTGGAAGTAAGGGGCCTAGCCCAAACCCTGAAAAACAGGTGTGACCCAATACTTTTGTCCATACAGTGTATGTTGGCTGTTTTTACAGGCTAGAAAGTTTTTACCCATTTAATCACATGGATTTGACTACTGAACTGGTAAACTGCCAAGATGTGCTTAGAACAGTGCTGTACAAATAGTTTTGAATTTCCAAAACTATTTTACAGCACTGTTTTTGGATCCTCCATGATCTGATCTGAAGTTATTCCCTTCTCACACTGGGGGGCAGCACCGAGAAGCCAAGAACAATTTAGTAGTTTTGTTTTGGGTTTTTTTTCCCAAGAATGATTGCTATTCAGTTTAATTTAATTTAATTAGTCGTTCATCCAAGATCATCAGGTAGCAGAAATCTTGAATGTGGCTTATTTTAAATCTTGAATGTGGCTTATTTTAGACATAATTTCCTCTGGTTTTGCTTCTTGGTTACACACTCAGTAGGAGTAAAACTGGTTCATAATCAATGACTCATAATGGCTGAACTGCCTATAAACAATACAGTAAGACCTATTGTCATATTTAGTGCTGCAGCTTTCATTGATTTGTGCATCATGTACTTTGATGAAAATATGGTCTTTAAAAGAATATATAGAACGTGCAGCTCTGGAAAAAATAAGAGAACACTGCAATTTATTTTCAAATCAGCATCTCTATGAGTATGAAACCAGTATTTGAAGTATTTCAAAGGTAATTATTGCCATTTTGTGAACAAGATATTTGTTTCCTTTAAATTATTCAAGTTCTGTAAACGCTGCATAATTTTTTATTTTGATGTTTTGTCATTTCCTTTAAAAGTATGGTTTAAAGAACAATATTTTTATTTGGAAATTAGGAGAAATATTGATAAAACCTGAGAAACTGAACATTTTTGCAGTGGTCTCTTATTTTTTTTCCAGAGCTGTATAGAGCAAGCTTAAAGTTAAGAAACCCAGGTGCCCCAGCCCCTCCTTTCCAAACTAACTAACCTTGGAAAGCATTAGTCAGAATGGTTTCTGCTGAATATTTGATCAGTGGCTGTTTCTGCACTCATTTGGTCTTTTAACGCATCATAGATTGCCCACATGAGTTGCTGTGGTTTGGAATTAGATGTTATTTTCACACTTATCTCCTTATTCCACCACATGTTACAAAACATCAACAGCAACAAATATGAAACAAAATTTTCTGTGATTAAATTATGAGGCCTTGTTCATAAAAGCTATTCATGGGTTTCAAACTGAACTTGGACTGAACTTCTGAATGGAAGTTAAAGAAAAATCAAGATCTGGAAGTCAAAGACAAATCTCACAGCAATAATGATGCACTGGCCCACTGTGCACAAACCTCATTTGCTTAGAAGGGTCATCAGAAGGTAACCTTAACTGGGGTGTCACCAGAAAAGCAGCATAGTTAGATAACCAGAGGCATTTTGGAAACAAGTGCAGTAACTTTTTAAACTCTTTGACTACAATCACCAAATATACACTATTGAGGATTGGGACACAGGGTCTGGGCAAGGCTTCTTACTTCCAGTGAAAAGCAATCTCAGTGCTTTAGCAGACCAAGACATTTTGGACAACGCCATGCTTCCAGCTTAGTGGGCACAATTTAGGGAAAAACCTTTTCTATTCCAGCATGACTGTGACCCAGTGCACAAAGCAAAGTCCATACAGACATTGTTAGATGAGTTTAGTGTGGAAGAACGTGACTGCCCCACACAGAGCCCTGACCTCAACCCCATCCAGCACCTTTGGGATGAACTGGAACGGACATTGTGAGCCAGGCCTTCTCGTCCAACATCAGTGCCTGACCTCATTAATGCTCAATAGAATTAATGGGCACAACTTTCTCACAGAAACTCCAAATCTTGTGGAAAGCCTTCCAAGAAGAGTGGAAGATGTTATAGCTGCAAAGGGGGACCAACTCCATATAAAAGTCCGTGTATGTGAATGCAATGTCATGTTTGTGTAATGGCCAGGCGTCCCAATACTTTTGTCCATGTAGTGTGTGGGCACTGATTTTAAAGGGGTGGAATGTTTTTACTCATTTAATCATATGGATTTGACTACTGAACTGGTAAAGTGCCAAGATGTGCAGATGTGCTTAGAACAGTGTTGAAAAAATTGCAAAAAATGTTTTGTATCCTCCATGATCTGAAGTTATTCCCTTCTCACACTGGGGGGCAGCACCAAGAGACCAAGAACAATTTAATGTTGTTTTTTTTTTTCAAGAAAGATAAGACTGCTATTAAATATTAGTCATTCATTTAATATCACAGTGTAGCAGAAATCTTGAATGTGGCTTATTTTAGATGTACCACATAATTTCCCCTGGTTTTGCTTCTTGGTTGCAGACTTAGTAGTAGTATAACTGGTTCATAATCAATGACTCATAATGGCTGAACTGCCTATGAACAATACAGAAAAGCTTTTTGTCATTTTTGTTGCTGTGATGAAAATATAATATGGTCTCTAATAAAATCTATAGAATGTATAGAGCAGGCTTGGTGCCCCAGGCCCTCCTTTCCAATCTAACTAACCCTGGGAAGCATTAGTCAGAATGGCTTCTGCTGAATATTTGATCATTGGCTGTTTCTGCACTATTTTAGTCTTTTAATGCATCATAGATTGCCCACATGAGCTGCTGTGGTTTGGAATTAGATGTAATTTTTCCCACGTATCTCTTCATCTTACTACATGTTAAAAAAACAACAGCCACAATTATAAACCAGATTTCTCTGTAATTACATTATGAGACCTTGTTAAAAAAAAACTATTAAACGGTTACAGACTTCTGAATGGAAGTTAAAGAAAAGTGAAGATCTGGAAGTCAAAGACAAATCTATGAAAAAACTGCTTGTGCACTGATCAGGTACGCAAAGGAAACACCTAACATCACTGTCAAGGAAATACGCAAATATTTAACTGGCACAGAAGTAATGATGCACTGGCCCACTGTGTAATGCTACTGCACAAAGCTCATTTGCTTAGAAGGGTCATCAGAAGGTAACCTTAACTGGGGTGTCACCAGAAAAGCAGCATAGTTAGATTTTGAAAACAAGTGCAGTAACTTTTTGAACTCTTTGACTACAATCACCAAATATACACTATTGAGGATTGGGACACAGGGTCTGGGCAAGGCTTCTTATTTCCAGTGAAAAGCAATCTCAGTGCTTTAGCAGACCAAGACATTTTGGACAACGCCATGCTTCCAGCTTAGTGGGCACAATTTAGGGAAAAACCTTTTCTATTCCAGCATGACTGTGACCCAGTGCACAAAGCAAAGTCCATACAGACATTGTTAGATGAGTTTAGTGTGGAAGAACGTGACTGCCCCACACAGAGCCCTGACCTCAACCCCATCCAACACCTTTGGGAGGAACTGGAACGGAGATTACGAGCCAGGCCTTCTAATCCAACATCAGTGCCTGACCTCATTAATGCTCTATGGATTGAATGGGCACAAATTCTCACAGAAACACTCCAATATCTTGTGGAAAGCCTTTTGAGAAGAGTGGAAGACGATATAGCTGCAAAAGGAGGACATTTTGATAAATAACACCTTATGAACTGCACACCACCTACCTGTAAAGATAGGGGTGAGTTTAATATGTTTGGGGTTGTGTGGCAGCAAGTGGCACGTTAAAATTTGCGGGGATAAGAGAAAAATGATCTACTAAATATCAACGAATCCTGGAAGCTAATGTACTATAGTCAGTGAAGAAACTGAAAAAGAAAAGAGGCAGCGCCCTATGTCTTGGCCGTAGTCCGAGAGGGAAAAAGTGTGTTTGTGTGTGTGGGAGGGGTGTATGTGCTACATTTGTCAGCAGCATGTTCTCATATGATATGACTGAAAAAGCTTTGGATCACTGAAGACAACTCTTTGAACTCACTTTATACCCATACAACTGTTTTAGTGCAGTCAGTTAGTGCACACATGCTCCGTTTGGGCATTGCAAGGCTGAACCCACACAAGTCAGCAAACAGCATGGGCCAGAAAATCACAATTATCCTTGAAAACTGAAAAATGTGGTCCTCCAGCAATTCTAAAGCAGCCATTGCCCATTACAGAATTTTGCATTTGCTCTGTTTTTATTGTTAATAGTTCATTTTCATAGTTAATTTTGTTAGTCACATTTTTTGGTGGTTGGGGGGATCTTTTCTTTTTTAATCATGAAAATGCATTCACATGAGTTGTTAGAGTTGTATATTTAACCAAAAAGTTCTATGATCATCCGACACCGTAAACGAGAAGAAACATATTTTAACGAAGAGTTTTTAAAAATGACCTTGGGCTATCGATATATTTTCTATAGTTTCGTCCCTTCCCCACCAGGGTCCCTGTTTCTTGTTAACGAACCTGCTTGATGTGCAAACACACAGGTCAGAGTTTCCACGGAGGTCTGTACACTTAGTAATTTTGGTTTTTCACTATGCAATTATGTGACAATTTCATATCTGTGCGCACATCATTTGTGAATGCAGTTCCAGATGTAGATACGAGCAAGTCATTTACGAGGTAGCAGTGATGACATTTTGAGGTTTACATGGAAAATGTCAATGGTGGTCTCAACGGAAGCATCAAGGAGCAAGAGCAAGGGACTCTCTCAAACCACTTTGGCCCTTTTGGCCCCATTCAGCATAAACATCATTCAGAGTAGAAACAACGTTTTATTATGAAGTTATTATTTTTCTGCCTCCACTCCAGTTTTAAGTGTCAGATTGGGTACTTTTCATGAACATAATTTTCACTCTCATGACATGCTGTTGATCACAGCAGGCACATATCACATATCAATGACTGTGTGTAGTAATAGAAGAAGAATAGAAGAGCAGTTAGGTGTTAGGAATTTCGGCTAGGGTTTAGTTGTACTGTATAAATTTTATATGTTAAGATATAGAAGCTTATGTCATTCATTACTTTTACAATAAAACAATGACCAAAATATCTCTTTTATTCTAGGTAAATCCACACATAATGTCTGTCACATCAATAAAATCACTTTAGAAGCCGTCTCATCTGTCTCTATGTTAGCTGCATCTTCCGTGTTCACACTCTTTACTAAGATGTTAGAAGGAAAATCAACTATTGGTTCTGTGTTAAATTTCTTTCTAGTTTATATTAGTTATGTCTTTTTTGGATACTGCTGATATCCGTTCATTCTCTCATTTTAAACAGGACAAGCAATGTGCCCTGACTGGATGTTCCATTTAGAATTGTGCTAATGCACATTGGGTTCAACGCTTGGGGCACTGTGGGCCCTCCTCTATGCCGCTGTGCCTGTATAATGCCATCAGATGTGGTTCAGTACTGAGCAAATCTGAACATCCAAAAGAGAAGGAGGTAAGCTGGTGGGAGAATCAGTGAGAGATCACACGTTTGATCATGTTAGCTGTCATATAAGAACTGTCAGTCAGCATTTTCCTCCAAGTGTCCTGGGCTTTCCAATGATGTTGCAGGACAATGCTTGCATTAGTGGCAGTTTGGCGCCTCATATGAAGTAGAATGTGTTAGACTTCACCCACCCATTCTTGGTATCACTGTGCTGATGGGGGTGGGGGACTAGTTAGCTTACTTGGTGACAAAATCAGGTAAAAAAAAACCCACTGAAATTGAATGATGAAGCTTTGTTACATATAACAAAGATCATAATATTTACTCAAGCCTATTAAATATTTTTAGGAAGATATCTTTTCTTGTATCCTCTAGAATAAAAAAAAATCTGATTCTGATTTACAAATGAGAGAGTAAAAGGAAAAACATTTCAAAATGAAGTTCAGCATGAGAGCTGCTCAGTATGTTTGTTCCTGCACATGTGGTCATGTACAGTATGTGTGTGTTCGTACTATGTGCACGTATGCTCGGTTTGAGCTTTGAGGTAGACTGCACCTCTGCTACTTAGTTTACCACAGACTGTAAGCTTCTACCAAGCAAAGCTGGATTATGTTTTCTCAGTTTATTCTTCTGCATGACAGTGGTCATGCCACGTTCTGGTCAGGCCATCAGCATTCAAATAGCATCTTGTTTTAATCAGTGACAAAGACAATAAAAGCAAAACTTCTAAGTGGCAAATTAACTGAGGTTTCAGTACAAAGGTATGTGAGCAAATGAAAGGTAACTCTTCTTTTAAACAAATTAATCAATAAATGGACATTGGATGTATCTAAAAATGTTGTGTAAAGTGACTCCACACAACTGCATTTAGTAGCTTCTTAGATTCAAGCAAGTGACACAAAAGTGAGTACATTCTGATCATGTATGCACAATATGGCCAAAAGTATGTGAACATGGTGGACATCACATTCCGAAACCATGGGCATTTTTACAGAAACAAATGTGTAAAATGTTTTTATGCTGAAGAATGAACTTTACATTTCACTGGAATTAAGAGGTTTAGGCCAAAACACTGAAAGACAGCCCCATTTATACCCCATTATACTTCCTCCACCAAACTTTACTATTGACACTATGTATTGCAGGAGGTGGTATTCTCTAAACAAGTTTAAGCATTAGACTATTAGATAGTAAGTTGTGATGTATCACTCAAGTACACATTTCCAGTGCTCAAGAGTTGCCAACTCCTGCCAACACTAGGCATTGCATGTTGGGCAGTCTTATTTATTAACACTTATAGTCACGCGTGAACACACCACATCACAGCACAATGTGAACAATGTGAAATTCTCTCTCTGCATTTAACCCATTCAGTGGGCTGCTGCCAACGAGGGGCACCCAGGGAGCAGTGTCTGTGGGGACAGTACCTTGCTCAAGGGTACCTCAGTGGTGACACTAGCAGTTGGCATTGGAACCCACAACCTTCTGATTGTAGGGCCAATGCCCTAACCACTAGGCCAATCTTAGGGTTGTGTGCAGCTGCTCGACTTGGGAAATCTATCTCATGAAGCTACCAATGCAGTTCTTGTTTTATATACACTATAGTGAGTGACCCAACAGAGGCCATTTTTATGTGCTATTCACTCTGCGGTCCCATTCTGTGAGTTTGGGTGATCTACAGCTTAATGACTGAGTTGTTGTGGATGCTTCTATTTCACAATAACAGCACTGCTGACAGGGGCAGATCTAGCTGGGCATAAATTTATGATGTTCAAGGCTTAGTGGTTATGGAGTTGCCTCTGTGATCAGAAGACTATGGGTTTGAATCCCAGGACTGCTAGTGGCACCACTGAGGTACCCTTGAGTAAGGAACCGTCCCCACACAATGCTCCCCGGGCGTTGTGTTCCAGGCTGCCCACTGCTTCACTGAATGGGTTAAATGCAGAGAACAATTTTGTGCTGTTCACACTGTGTTCTGTGGTTTGTTCACGTATCTCAAATGGTCACTTTACACTTTCTACTGGATATACTCTTGATTTTATACACCTGTTAACAAAAGGTGTGAATCTAATCTTAATGTTTCTAAGATTACCAGTGAAAGGTAGTGAAAGGTCATCTTAATGCTTTTGCATACCAAGACATTTTGGACAACACCATGCTTCCAGATTTGTGGACACAGTTTTGGAAAGAACCTTTTTCAATTCCAGCATGAATTTACCCCAGTGCACAAAGCAAGGTCCATAAAGACATGGTTGGATGAGTTTGGTGTGGAAGAACTTGATTGGCCTGCACAGAGCCTCACCTCAACCACATCCCCAACCTTTGAGATGAACTCTGAGCCAGGACTTCTCATCCAACATTAGTGCCTGACCTCATGAAGACTCTACAGAATGAATGGGCACAAATTTCCACAGAAACACTCCAAAATCTTGTGGAAAGCCTTTCAAGACGAGTGGGAGCTTTTATAGCTGCAAAGGGGGACCAACTCCATATTAAAGTCTATGCATTTGAATGCAATATCATTCAAGTCCCTGTTGGTGTAATGGTCAGGTGTCCCAATACATTTGTCCATGTAGTGTAAATCCAAATATTGTGTTTATGCTACTACTATAAAAACAGAATGTAAGCCAGGGAGACAGAAACCACAAAAAGTAGTAAACTTTTTGTAAACAACAATATGGTTGATTTATACTTGTGCCTTTTGAAATACAAGAGCAAAACCCTGCATTTCATTAGATGCATGTTTAGCACCAAACCAGCAATCTAAAAAACAGATCTCGGTTAGTTTTCTCACCTTGTAACTAAGTGTCAAACCGCTGCTATTGGTATCAGGGCCCTAATCAAATGGGGAACGCCTCCTCTTCTGCTTTGACTATGTTGACTGTCTCACTTGTGAAAAAAACATCATGTAAATGGGAGAGGTTGGTCTCTTTACCTCCCCTCACCAAGCGTTCCAAAACCTAGCAACTTATAACAAAACATGTTTACAATGTGTTTTGTGCTGCAGATAAAGGCATTTGGTTTTACACCTACACTACCGTTCAAAAGTTTGGGGTCACCCAGACAATTTTATTTACCAGTTGGAAAATGAATAGAAAATATAGTAAAGACATTGACAATGTTAGAAATAATGATATTTATTTGAAATAATTGTTTCTTTCAAACTTTGCTTTCATCAAAGAATCCTCCATTTGCAGCAATTACAGAATTGCAGACCTTTGGCATTCTAGCTGTGAATTTGTTGAGGTAATCTGGAGAAATTTCACCACACACTTCTAGAGGCCCCTCCCACAAGTTGCTTTGGCTGGATGGGCACTTCTTGCATACCATACGGTCAAGCTGCTCCCACAACAGCTCA
>JBBPCX010068160.1:7500-12482 GCA_037974365.1 Hydrocynus forskahlii | reverse complement strand
AGAGAGAGAGAGAGAGAGAGAGAGAGAGAGAGAGAGAGAGAGAGAAAGAGAGAGATATTCAAAAACTGTTCCCTTTAGGAGCAAATAGATTCTTAATCCATCATATGAAAATATTTTCAAGATGATTAAAGTACTGCTTCATTATAATTTTGATAGAGTAACGTAAGGAGGTAAGATGGATCAGCATTGAGATAATACAGTGAAATGGTGTTTTAGTGGATACATTTAGTGGTTATCTTTGCTTTGATTAAGCTTAGGGTTGCTTAGATTTTTCATTTTAAAATCTTGAACATCACATAGATCTTAATCTAACAATACTTTTGGAGCTGTATCGGCATCAGAATCATAAAACTATTGATCCCAGAGGAAATAACGTCTAAATAGATTTTTGTTTAAAATCTGTAGAAAAAAACTATGATCTGTTTGAAATACACTATGATATAAACACAAATGGTAGTATAAATACAATAGATAAATAACTTACAGTTAAGTGAATCATTAATAACACAGATGGTGGTTAGGAGTACATTATTGCACAAAGTAGAGACCAGTAGAATAGAAGTAATATTGACATAAGTAGTG
Organism: Hydrocynus forskahlii; assembly: GCA_037974365.1. Lineage (NCBI taxonomy): Eukaryota > Metazoa > Chordata > Actinopteri > Characiformes > Alestidae > Hydrocynus > Hydrocynus forskahlii. Next base: position 11,900 of record JBBPCX010068160.1, on the reverse strand, counting down.
GTATTTCACATAGTAAGACCATTGCTCATACGATATTGCACATAAATGATTCAGCATTGATTTAGAAAACACAATACTGCATATGGTAAGACTATTGCACATAATGATGATGTTTTAGCACCCAGTAAAAACATTGCACAATATTGCACATGGTAGACTGTTGCATATCAGCAAAATAATGCACATAGTGATACACATGATGATAGTTATTTAAACCTGGTACAAAGAAAAATCTGGAGGGAGGGAGGGAGGGAGGGAGAGAGAGAGAGAGAGAGAGTTAACCTACTTTGCACCACTGACACTGTTTTCATCAGCTGTTACTGGACCCCAGTCTGACCTGCTATGTGAAAGTGAAGGATAGTTACTGTTAAATTACTAGGCTCTAAAGAGCTTTGATACTTGTTAGTGTCTTTTTTTAACTAAGCATTAACAAGCTAAATGTTATAGAATTCTGGAGTTTTAACTTAAGTTTTAATGCCTTTTGACAATCTTTTCCTATTCCTATCTGTCTAATGACAGTACAGTTGTCTAATCATATAGAAAAATCGCTTTTCAACCATTGGCTAATGGAATTATTGGTTAATGAGGTGTGATGGATAAGCACATTTTTCTAGACATCCAAAAAGTGATGGTTAATTTGGTGCTTCAAGGAATAAATACCAAAGCAAACCCTGATTAATGTAATCTAAGGGTTTGCTTTGGTATTTGGTGTCTAAGGGTTTGCTTTGCTATTGAGGGGTAACTCAAAAGACCCCAAAAATCTTTTCAGTTACCCCTGTGATCAGAAAGTGTGGGTTCAAATCCCAGGACTGCTAGTGCCACCACCGAGCTACCCACACACTGCTCCCCGGGCGCGGTGTTCCTGGCTGCCCGCTGCTTCACTTGGGTGAACGGGTTAAATGCAAAGAAAGAATTTCACATTGTTCACAGTGCGTGCTGTGGTGTGTTCATCACATATGACAAATTGATAATTTACATTATTATTTCTTTATTTTGAGATTAAATACTCTGTTTAATATGTTTCTTGGTAGCTGAGCTGAGTTGGATCTTTGCTTTAATTAAGATAAGAGCCGCTTATGTTTTTCATTTTTAAATCTTGAAAATCACATAGATCTGAATCTAACAATACTTTTAGAGAGAGAGAGAGAAAAAAATGAACTCGTTATCTTCTTTAATTGTTTTCTCTAGTAGTTTTTTAACTACGTAATGCGCTTCTGAGCTTGCGCGCCACTAACGTGTTGCAATGACGCCTGGATGGGGGCAGCGCGCGCCTCCGAGTCCAGCTCGGGCGACCAATAGGCGCGTGGCGGAGGGGTGTCGCGCTCTCCCGGTGATATTTAAACCCTCTCAGGTCTCGCGGCTCCGTTAATAGTCAGACAGACCGGGGCGCGCGGGGGGAGATGCTGCGGTCGCCGGGTCCGCGCGCGCTCCGCTCGGTTTGATGCCCTGCGCGCGATGATGCGCCGCCTCTGGCTCGGGCTCGCGCTCCTGCTGACGGTCACGGCCATGCGGCTCGCGCCCGCGGACGGAGCCGGGAGAGCACGAGAGAAACGGTGGAGCGGAGAAACGGACAAACACGGCGGGTAAGAGGAGAGCAATTAAACAATTAACCAGCAATTAATCCGAAACAACCAGTCAAACTCATCCACTCTGTAAAACAAACTTCTCTTTAAGAATAAAGATAATTTTGTTAATGATCATAAAGGTGATCTGCTGTATATTGTTGATGAAAATGATAGTCATTAGTTAAGTTGGTGCTGCTTTGATGATGATTGTGATGATGGTGATGAAGAACATGGTGATATTTAGTTAACCAGTGTTTACTTTGGTGAAAAAGATACTGGTGCTCACAGCGGTGAGAGTCTGAGAGTGATGGTGATGCTGAACATCATGATGAAGACACTGATAATGGTGAGGAAGATGAGAGTAATGTCATGAATGAGATGATAATGGTGAGAAAGATGAGAGTGATGTCATGATTGAGATGATAATGGTGAGGAAGATGGTAGCATTAAAAGTGATCATTTCTTGATGAAGATGTTGGTGAGAGTGACCAGAATGGTGAATTGTTGCTGAGTGATTGTTGCTTTGATAAAGATGAAGTTTGCTTTGATGAAGTTTAAAAATGTCCCTAAATTATGATAATTATAATGAGGGTCTTGTTAATTGTTGTTAGTACAAGAACCAATTAGAATGTACAGACATAATTATGCAGATGTAAAGAATATGACTGAATTGCTAATGATGAAGATGGTGCTGGGTTTTGTTGTAACAAAGCTGTGATGGATTTGGAGGCGAAGAGGGTAGGAAGAGCAGATGATGATGATAAGAACGAAGAGTTGAAAATGCCAATAAGGGTGACAGTAAAAGTTGTAATAGGGATGATGAAGGTAGTGCCGGAGTTAGGAGAGTAGTTATTGTAGGTTTAGAGGGGGAGACAGTGGTTAAGACGGTGGTGGTGTGAATGAAGATGATTGTTGATGTTTTTTGCAGCTGCAGAAGGTATACGGGTGCAGACTTTGGATGGGATCATTTTCACTTTGATGTTGTTGTTGATGATGAAGATAACAACGATGATGATAATGATGATGATAGTAACAATGATTGCATGCTGCTTTACCTGCTGATGATGACTGGGTGATATTTAGATACTTATTCAGAGAGACATATTATGATGATTCTGAGGCAACGTCTTCCTCAGTATTACACCTTTATTTACTCTTGTCTCATGATAGTGATGATGCTCATGAAGGTGGTGCTGAAGTTTGTTGTTGTGTTTGAGATGGTGAAAATATTTAAGATGATCGTGGTGATGAAGATGTGGTGATGTTCAGAGGTGAAGAATGTGGAAATAATCTGGATGAGATGGTAATTATGAAGATGATGGCGAGAATGAAAATGGCAAGGTTGATTGCATGCTGTATTGTATGTTGTTGAAGCTTTTAGGGAAGCTGGCAATAATTCTGAGATGTAAATGACCCACAGTCCAACAACATTACCCCCCTTTTCCCTTCTCTTTTTTATGAAAGAGCTGACTATGATAATGGTGATGGTGCTGAGATTTGCTGTAACAAGGTCATGAGAGTTACAAGGTCATGAGAGTAGTGATTGTGTTTTAGGTTGTGAAAGTGTTTCTGATGTTTGTGGAGATGAGGATGAAGATGACAGCAAGACACTGACGTAAATGATGTGATGGTGTAAAAAGGCTTGTTTGAACAAAGTCATGAGATTTATATGAGGTACTAGTGAAGAGGATGAAGGTGACAGTTACAGCATGGTGTTACAGTAAAAGGTTTTCTTCTGTCATGGAGAATCTGTTGTAAGTAGTTCTTTAAAGCCGGTTTTCTCAAATACTAGGCCTTTTGACTGGGCCGTGAATCTAAAATCAAGACAGGCCATTGGTCCGCAAGTGGTTATTTAATATCATCTAATGTGGCCAAGTGGGCCTTGGCAACATGCCGTGATAGACAGGTGGGCCTTAATGTTGAAAAGGTAGAGAACCGTTGCTTTAAAGAACTTGGAAAAAAAAAAGTGCCATTATTGTTAAACTTCAACAATATATGATGATGAAGGTAGTGTAGAGGTCTGTTGTAACTGCATACTGATTTGAATGGTAAATAAGACTAGGCATCTAAACCATAGATGAGCCACTTTTGGGCTCCACAGCCTTTCTGTAGGTGATCTTTAAAGAGTTTTTCTTAATTCCCCCTCAACAAAAGCATTTTGCGGGGTTTTTGTTATGGGAGTTTTGTATATAATACAACTATAACCAAAAAGGTCAGTGAACAAATACCTGTCTTCTGAGTTTTTGTGTTTAATGTTGACAATTTTAAAATAGTTGAAGAAAAAATCTTACTATTTTTCTTACCACGCTTTGCGTATACCTGTTCACCATGAATGAATTAAATAATTAAAATATTCTTCAGAAAAAGCTGAAGAGAAGGACAACTAATTAAGCATTGTCTCTATTGTTGCTAGGTCCTGATTTGAATCAACAGCCATGCTGTGGCGTCCAAGAGAACATAATTACCCTCACTCATTTTTGGGAGGCTCATTTTTGGGAGCCTCACTCATTTTTAGGATGGTCCTACCTCTTCCTCATCACTCAGCATTATGCGAGGCAGCACAGATGTTAATATCTGACAAAACAGAATTGACAGGGTTCTCCCTTAAGCACATTTAGCTGTCCAATGACATTGCCTTAGAGGCTGTTTGAAAAGATAAGGTGGCATTGCACGTGCTAGCCATCCTCCTCCCGGCACTGATAGCGGCATGTGATATGGATAGGCCTAGCTAGTGGGTGGGAATTGGCCATAACTACCTTGGGAAGAAAATGTGGGGAAAATAACTTAAAACTGCTAAAAAATAAGGCCTCAGGCAGCACATTAATTAATCCCATG
>JBBPCX010068160.1:0-2500 GCA_037974365.1 Hydrocynus forskahlii | reverse complement strand
TGCTTTTGAGGATTAAAGCTTCTTGCCTGCATGTGTCTATGTCGAAGTGAATTTAAGCTGTGTGTAACATGTGAGCTGTCCAGTACATCACACATCATGTAATCATAGTCTCACAGCTAGCATGAAGGGTTTTTATTTTTAAACTAATCCATGTGTATAGAATAAAAATAGTACAAACATATTTTTTTAATTTATTATTGTAATAAAAAATGTAATCAAAAATGACCGATAAAGCTATGGAGTATCACGCATTACATTATAAATGTATTAGTATCCAGAATACATCCTATTTCAGAAGTGGAGATCAGATAGCATGACAAGTAACTCAGGAAAAATGAATCTAAACAGATTACGGTATATTATCTATTTCACAGAATTCTTTAAAAATTGAATAAAACCTCTAAAAATATATTTTGGTGTAATTTGTAATGTTCAGATTTAAATTATTTATGTTAAAATATTTAAGATGAATGATAGTGTAAATCTGTGCCTGATCATTTTGATGTAACTGACTGTACTGCCAGTTGCTATGGCAATAATATCATAGACCAGTCATCAAGTCAGATGGATGAAGTAGTTTAATGAGAGTGAGTGAGATTGAAAGTGTGTGTGTTTGTGTTTGTGTGTGTGTGTGTGTGTGTGTGTGTGTGTATGTTGACACATACTGTCTTGCAATTTAATGTTGGCCCTCCCGCTCTAAGAATCACTAGTTCTCCGTCTGTTAAACTGCATTTTAATCACTGTTCTGTGTGTTATAAGCCAGCAGTCTGCTACGACTGGCATGGTAAATGTGAGTGCAACTAGGAAATCGGCTCGCTTGACTTTTGCTTCAATCTGAACACAGATGGCTCATCTAGGGAAGACGAGAATTTTAATGCAGCGACTTCTATACCAGCAGGACTCCAATAGCAGCAAAGGGCCAGAATGAGAAAGTGCTCAAGGCCATGCTTTTATTTGGGCTCTTAAAAGTCAGTGGGTCCTGCGCTGCCAACCATCTGAAGCTCTTCTCTTAATTCAGAAAAACTCCACAGGAAATCTTTCTTTGTGACGTTTTTTTTTTTTTTTTTTTACTGGCACAGAGAGAAAAAAAAAACAGTATTTTCTGATGTTGTTGTTTTGCTCAGAAGAGTGTAACTAATGAAAGTTACTTGTTTGGATCTCCTTTGTTTTGCTGTGTGACAGGGGGTACCTTGGGGAATAGGGCTGCTTTTCGGCAGGGGGCCGCAGCGATGGGGATTAAAATAGCCCCAGCACATTCATGCACAATTCAACATGTCAATAACTTCACAGATGTGCTGAAGTCAGTCAGTGATGCGCTGCTGAAGCTGTCTTACTGTAGGCAGCATGCTGAGAGTTCACAATATGATGTAATCCGTCAACTGCAGCCTTTCCACAGCCAGATTTGAGGTTGAAAAAAGGTTTCTACCTACTTTTGTCGGCGATACATCATTTAGGAGCTCTCATGTTCCACACTGCACCCTTTTTTCTCTGGCTAGACTACTAATTAATGTTGGTCAGGTATAAACTGTCATACACTGCGGGAGTTGAAGGTTTTTACATCAGAAAGCATTCAGGCATAATCCCAAGACAGATAACCAATGGTGCATTAAGCTTATGGATAATCCTCCAAAAGGGGAGCACCTCCATCGTTTCACATGTACAGAGAGTGAGTATAGCATTCTCTTTATGGATCATAACATGGCGGTATGCATTTCATAATGTCATGGATTACACACTTGAGGGATTTGTGGACAGTGCTAGATAGATCATGAAGTCCACTCTGTATTTTTATATCCACAGATTAGACACAAGGATGGTTAGCAGGATGTTAATGGAGTATATATCAATATTGGCTGAGAACCGAAGCTATCTATCTAGGTATTGGATTTCATTTCCAGACGTGTCTGCAAAATGACACAAGAGATAAAAAAACAGGAAGCTAGCTGTGTTTTCATTTCAAATGTGTCTTTCATACCATTAAACAATTAAAGGGCTCATATCCAACAGTATTCTTGTCTTGATATCTGATAGTGTGTGCTTTTATGTGTCACTTTCTCATGGCTATTTTCCAACCCCTCATTACTTCATATTTTTCTTCCTAAGAGCCAGACTTTCTTGGATTTTTTTATGTAGTTTTGAGGAATAGTTCTACTCAGGAAAGTTTCATGAGGGACTTTAAAAGGCTCAAATGTATATATATATATATGTATATATATATAAAACCAGATTTATAAATGTTAATTTGCTGTTGCTTGGATGGTGCCTGTTAGAATGTTATGATCGTGACACTGGACCATGTGCGCTGGAGGCATTTTTAACGCAACGCTCTTGTTTTTCTCTAACAGACTTGATAAACTGATAATGCCGTGGCAATGGCAAATAGCTTTGGTTTTATATTTGAGTTGATTACATGAATGTTTAAGTTGATCTTTACAAGAAATATTTTTACTGCTGCTGTGTAACTTGTTAAGGGGAACACTGCTGTAAAAAAGCTCCTTAT
>JBBPCX010068159.1:0-12483 GCA_037974365.1 Hydrocynus forskahlii | reverse complement strand
AAACCGGACAGCAGATTTTTCATCTCCAGCACTGACAGCCATATGATCTATCTCAGTGTTGCCATTTAGAAATTGCTTCATGGATCTACAGTACTATAGCCTATATAGCATAATTACTTGTAAGTAAGCTTTAGCTCCATATTTTTCTTTACAAGGGTACAGGCAGCCACGGCAATTACTGTATCAGTCAAAAAGGTAGATTTCACATTTTGGGCAGTTTTGAGTGCATTTTGGCGGGTTTTGGGCATATTTTGGGCTGGAAAGTGCATTTTGGCAGGTTTTGGGCATATTTTGGGCTGGAAACAATCAGCAGAATCTGGCAACACTGTCAAGAAGAGGAGCAGCAATGGAGAACGTCATGAACAAATGCGAGTAGTGTTATGTTGTTCAAAGTTTACCATAATGTTTATGGTAATTAATTAAGTACCGTGGAACCAACGGTGTGAATTCTGGAGAGACAAGACGTGTGTTTATGTGACAGAGATAAATTGCCAAGATCCGGCGCACTATTTAAACAACAGTCAGTAAAACGTAACACCCCGAATGTCCGAAATTAACTAAACATCACCTCCCCTTGTTCACTAGTTAACCCCCCTATATAGCAAACAGTCTTCTTGTTGTTTTTTTCCAATTTTTTCCTCTAGTTTTCTCTTGGGGAGAGTCTTGGCAGTTTGGCTCGCTTGGTCAGCTCTAAGACCCTGTCAGTATCTCTATCTCTCTCTTAAAACTTACCTAAGTAGCTATGAATGCAACATTGCGCTTGGTACTTGCTCTTCCAAGCTTCATTATTTGGCATTAACTCCTCCACTGATACAGTGCGGAGTTACGCAGCAAAACGACATAAAATATTCTAATATTTACTGACCTGAGTATTTCCAGTTTACAGTGTGCACTTTTCAGCCCAGCACAGAGCTGCTCCACTCCTGAATCCTGCAGGTCGTTGTTACTCAGGTCCAGTTCTTTCAGTGTTGAGCTCAAAACTGATGCCAGTGTTTTACAGCTGTCCTCATTGAGGTTACAGTGATCCAGCCTGGACAATAAACATATTTTCTTTACGTCTTCATTCAAAAGCACACTAATTGGTTCCCAGTCATACAAGAACATACACGTTACAAAAGCTTAGAGGCGAATAAAATGATACTTACAGAGCTTTTTCTGTGTTCTTCACCACTGGCAATAATCTTCTCAGTCCTTCCTCAGACAGTTTGTATTTCTTTAGATCAAACATCTCTTGAGCTTCCTTCGACATCATCAACACAAATGCCAGAGCTGACCATTGTGTGGATGAGAGTGTCTGTGCTGTGAGATTGCCTTCATCCAGGTATGCCTCGATTTCACTTGTCAGGGAGCTGTCTTTGAGTTCGCTTAGGCAGTAGAAGAGATTGATACTCTTTTCAGATGTTGTCTTCTTGATCTTCTTCTTAATGTAATCTATGGTGTCCTTCAGACTGTCATCTTTGATTTCCATGTCTAGCTTTAGAGCCTTGAGTTGGGCCTGATTGGATGGCACAGAGAGGCCGAGAAGGAAGCGGACAAAAAGGTCCAGGTGGCCGTTTGGACTCGCCAGGGCTTTTTTTACTGCAGCCTTGAGGAGATCATTTAAAGTATACTTCACCTTCCATTTCATTTTCCTTGTTTTAAAGAACTTTTGAATAAGTGTGTTGTCTTTCTCACTGAATGAGAGGAAAACAAACACAGCTGCGAGAAACTCTTGGAAACTCAAATGTACAAAGCTGAAGACCATCTGCTCCCATTTGAAGATCTGTGTGCAAAGTCCAGAGTACAATGCAACTTCTGTGACATCAATTTTACATTTTCTCAGGTCACTCTCGTAGAAAATGAGCTTTCCCTCCTGCAAGTGATGGAAGGCCAGCTCTCCAAGTTTCAGGATGTTCAGTGCACTTTGGCTCTTGTATTTCTCACTCTTTCGCTTCATTTGAGACAAGAAAAGTGTGTACATTTCTGTCAGAGTTGTGGGAACATTTTTAATGTCCTTTTCATCCAGCAAGTCTTGAAGCACAGCAGCTGTGATCCTACAGAAGACAGGTATGTGACACAAGATGTGAAGGCTCCTTGCTGACTTCACGTAGGATATGATTTTGCTCGCTTGGTGCTCATCAGGGAATCTCTTCCTGAAGTACTCCTCCTTCTGCGAGTCACTGAATCCACGAATTTCGGTAACGTGATCAAAGTACTCGAGCGGGATCTGGCTGGCTGCTGCTGGTCGAGAAGTAATCCAGAGCAGAGCAGAGCTAAGCAGCTCTCTTTTGATGAGGTTTGTGATCAATTTACCAACAGTGGTCACCTCTCTAAGGTCAGACACTTTCTTTTGATCAAAATCTAAATCAATTTTACTTTCATCCAATCCATCTAATATAAGGATCATCTTGCCGTTGTCTTTTGAAATCTCCACCAGATTTTCATCACCGAGTTCATGATGGAAATAGCGCAGAAGACTCAAAAGGCTGTAATGTTCATCTTTGATCACATTCAGCTCCCGAAAGGAAAGAAACAGAACAAGATCTAAATCCTGGTTGGATTTGTTCTTGGCCCAGTCGAGGATAAACTTGTGCACAGAGGCCGTTTTTCCTACTCCAGCTATTCCCACTGTGAGTACTTTGGTACCAGATCCATTTTCATCAGGCTGCACTTTGAAAATGTCACTGAATTTGACTGGGGTTTCTTTTGATTTGGAGTAAGGTGCCTCTATCTGTCTCACTTCATGCTCTGCGTACACTCCTCCCGTGCATCCCTCAATTACATAGAGTTCAGTGTAGATGTCTTTTAAGAGTACTCCGCCATCTTGTAGTGAAGTCCTGTCATTTAACTGGCCAAATTTTTCTACAAAAGATTTCTTTAGATTTTCTTTCTCCTTCTGATTTCCCCCTTTGATATCAGCTGTTAGAAAGTTATAAACAAATTAATGACTTAATTAATTAAATAAATAAATTGCATGATCCTGCTGACAAATACTTTTTCAATCAGTATCACTCTTTTGTGTGGCAAGCTCTTTTAGCTTTTACAGTCAAGGGAAACAAGCAAATGTACACATACACACACACACGGGATGGCAGCAGCATAATTTGGGGATACTACTCTGCAAAGAGTACTGGGGCATTATATGTTATCAAGGGAAATCATGAATAAAGCAATATACTGGGAGACCGAATCTCCCTGACCAAAAAACTGAATGTGGGAGAAAGCTGTTGACCCCCAACATTCAGACAAAACAACTCCATACTATTTTATAAAAAAGAAAGTGATTGGGGCTTGCCAGACGAATTTAAAATCTGTCCATCAGAGGAAAATTTTGCTGCGAAAATTTCCCAAAATTGAACCACGCTGTAAAAAGCTGTAGTCGTCAAAAATGGCTTTGCAGCAAAAAATAAACTTATTAAAATGTCTTTTTACCTATCTATTTGGTTTATGTTTGTCAATACATACTTCATAGTTATACACTTACAATTGTAAGCACAAAGTCAAAAGACATTGATAATATGTATTCATTATCTGAGTCACTATCCCAGTGCTCACAGGGCAAAAGGCAGAAAAACACAATAGACAGGTTACCAGTCCATCTCAGGGCAGATGAACTGCAATTTCCTCTGGGATCAACAAACACAGCAGTGCACACTGACACCTGGGGGAAATTTAACATCTCAAGTTCACCTGATGGGCACATCTTTGAACTGTGGACTCACAAAGACATGGAGAGAACATGCAAACCCCTGACCACACTGCTTCAGCCGGGTTCAAACCTAGAACCTTCTTGCTCTTTGACAACAGCGCAAGCCAGAGCACCATCATGCCACCAAATGGAATCATATTAAATAACAAAAATAATGTTACCCTCACTGTAATCTATTTTTTTTAGTAAAATTGTTATTAAAACCGAAAATTTGACAAGAACGAAATCTAATTTTATCTGACATGTCAAATTTTAGCTGTCACTAGTAGTAATGTAAGATTGTATTTTTCACTAGTAAGAATTCAAGATTTATGTCAGTTTATTTTAATACAACTGCGTTCTCTACCAGGCACATTTACTACAACTCTGCTTGTAAACGTTTTAGTTACTTGCTTAACAGTGATTGTGGGACTGGAGGTCTTTGAAGACAGTCCCTAAAATCTCAGGTTTAAAAAAACGTTGAGCTCATGAGCTCATGCTTCAGTTACATTTTGTTCACTAGAATTTCAAATAGTAATTGTGATGCATGGTTTTGTTTAAAAAAAAAGGGGGGGGTGTCTTATTTTCTTAGACTATATTTACTTCAATTAAAGGTTTGATTTTTAACCTTATAGTGACTGACCTGTAAGTATATAATATATAATATAACAAAATATCCATGAACAACTGAAGTAATTGGTTTGATTGTGAGAATGGTAACTGTGGCTTTACCTGCTGTAAGACTGGTCCTCAGTTCTTTAGCGAGGTTGTTTTGGTCAATCTTTTTCAAGACTGCCAGTGTGACGTCCTTGGCTTTTAGCAAGCCATATGTCTTCACCATCTCATCCACGGTCTTATGTCTCTCTGCATTCTCCAGACAGGCCCTTGGAATACGGGTAAAATCCGTTGCATTGATTAGATGAAAGTGGAATCTTTTCAGGTCTTCTTCCCCCAGACTATCAAGTGTCTTTAGCAGCTCCTCTGGAATGTTTACCATCTTATATTACTGGAATTACAGAAAGAAAACAGGTTTAATGAAGGGTTATGGAAAGTAAAAAGAAAAGATGTACAACTTCCTTTTTGTGATCCTCTAGTCCAGTAGTCACCATCCATGTTCCTGGACATTTATCTTTCTGTAAAGTCTAGTTTTAGCCTATGGAGAAGTTTATTTCTTCAGAAATCTTGGACAGACTGAATCAGATGCATTAATGTAAGGTTGTGGGGGGGGCAACAGGAAGGAAGTAGATTTTCAGGAGGAGGGTTGGTGAACACTGTTATAGCCCCTCATCATCCATAGTGCTGCTCATTGATGGATATTTTTGGGCTGCCGGAAGAACTGGCTTATGTTATGACTGCACAAACACACAGAGACACAGAGACAAGAACAATATAAAATTTTGGGTCGGTTTCCCGGACAGGGATTAAGCCTAGTCCGGGATAACGTAGTGCTGTGAATAGAGATTTTCCATTGAAAAGGAAAGGGTAGTCTAAGACTAGGCTTAATCCCTGTCTGGGGCCCATAAAGATTACTGACCCCTAAAGTGGTACGTGCTATACCACCTTCCCTTGTTTAGCTCATTATTACTGCCACTGCCATACTCCCCCTGAAGCAACTATGGGTAAATGTAAAACTGTACAGATTTATTAACACCAGGCAACAAAAATTTGTTTCATTATATTTTGTAGTGTTTCTTATACAATCTCGGCATGCTGATTTCAGTGGTAATGTTTATTTTCATGTAGCTTTAAGGGTTTAGTTAGAAACGTCATTTTTAGAAAAAACTAAACTTGGCATCATGGTCCTGCACTCAGTCAATTATGCCTAATGCATAATTTGCACAATTCTCTCCTGTACACACTCCTCTACAATGTTAAGACTTTGCTACAGAAGATAAACTACAATAGCTACGAGTGGGATGTGTGTGGAGATTTCAAGATGATTGGTTTTCTTCTTGGACTGCAAGGTGGATTCACCAAGCTTCCTTGTTTTGTGTGTTTATGGGACAGCAGAGATATGGCAAATCACTATGTCCGAAGAGAATGGCCTGAAAGAAACGACTTGCAGCCAGTTGCCTACGATGTGAAAAATGCTGCTCTTGTACCTGCAGACAAAATTCTTCTGCCTCCACTGCATAAAAAATTGGGCTTGATCAAGTAATTTGTCATGGCACTAGATCCTAGTGGTGAAACATTTAAAGAGATCAGATCATTGTTTCCTAAGCTATCAGATGCTAAAGTTTCAGATGTGTTCATTGGGCCACAGATGAGACAGATGTTTGCATCAGAAAGTCTGGGGAGCAAAATGAAGGAGAAAGAAAAGAGAGTCTGGACTGCATTCAAACATGCTTCTGATTTTCTTGGCAACAACAGGGCAGAAAATTACAAGGAACTGGTTGAAGAACTGCTCAACAGCTACCGGGTTATAGTTCACCTGCTGTACTGAACACTGACTTTAGTTCACCTACTGTACTGAACACTGACTATAGTTCACCTGCTGTAACGAACACTGCCTATAGATCACCTGCTGTACTGAACACTGACTATAGTTCACCTGCTGCACTGAACACTGACTATATTTAACCTGGTGTACTGAACACTGACTATAGTTCACCTGCTGTACTGAACACTGACTTTAGTTCACCTGGTGTACTGAACACTGACTATAGTTCACCAGGTGTACTGAACACAGACTATAGTTCACCTGGTGTACTGAACACTGACTATAGTTCACCTGGTGTACTGAACACTGACTATAGTTCACCAGGTGTACTGAACACAGACTATAGTTCACCTGGTGTACTGAACACTGACTATAGTTCACCTGGTGTACTGAACACTGACTATAGTTCACCTGCTGTACCTGAATACCGGTGTTCTTAGAATGTGCGTTTTGCTCCTGTTTGTGGTTACAACTACATTGCAACACTTTGGAGTAGAAAACATTCACTCTTTTGTAAATATTATCTGTCTAAATTAATGCACTGCCAAAATTTTGGTGTTGAAAGCTGAATGTGAGAGTTTACTGGGGCACAGCACATAAATACTGGGGCACATGCTCCAGTGAAAGGGGTCTAGCGATACCCCTGGACAAAGTGTAAACTTCATTAGAAAACTGGCATGGATTAATGATTTGGAAGCAAACTGATATATAAGCTACTATATCAAAGCTAACGTTTAATTTACTGGTTAGTGAGTGCTAATGCTGCACTCGCTCAATAGTCTAAGAATAATGGGGAAATACAAATAAATCTGAATGGTTCATTGTAATCTTCTCATACCTCATTATTAATGAAATGACAAAAAAACACCTACTCGACTTGACTTGACTTTTTAATGTGTTGCTGGCATCATTTTCAGAAGCCCATAGGAAACAATATTACATCTCATTTTTGTTTTAATTTAAACAAAGATAAACACAAAGTGCATTTACAAATCACTGCTTTCTGTATTTTCAGGCTTGTAGACAAACCTTGGTTTAGTTCAAGCTTTAAATTGATCCCTATTAGTGCAACTGATCAACAGTGTGTAACCCAGATGGGCCTAATAAAAGGGCAGGTGAGGACAAATGTAAAAAGTAGTAGTTTCAGTTAAAATACATTGCAAGTGTAGTATTGAAGTTACTGGCTATTACAACATATGTGCTGTAATAACCTTCTTCAAAAAGTGTTCTGCATCATGATTATAGTCAATATAGACATCATAAACTTGGTGCCATTTTCAATGCATCATGCTCAGCTATCTATTTTGAGGTGCAATGGTACATACACACACACAAAAAAACCAAGAATATTTACAGTACTGTAATCCCAAAAATGTCAGTCATGTTGTCTAACTGGAAATTGGAGGAAATTTTAGACTGAGCGGTTTCACTTTCAGAAACCTTTCACAGTAAACAAATCTAATACACAAGTATGAAGACAACAAGACACTAATGCTTTGTTTAGCATATGTCCTATGTTTCTCCATAAATAATATGCCATCTGAGAGATACAGCTCTGGAAAAAAATAAGAGACCACTGCAATTTCTTTTTAAAAACAGGATCTCTATGAGTATGACAACCATTCCATGCCAGTGTCTGTTAAATTCCTACACAAGCACCTCATTCTGCTTAAAGTGGGACTGATTATTGATCACCTGAATCAAATCTTATTTAATGAGGAAAAGTATTTAAAAAAACACTGCTGTAATCAACACTTGTAATCAACACTGCTCTTGCAGTGTCACTAGTTGGTTGGCAAAACATTACTAGAAGTATGTCAAAGATCATTTTGTTTGAGTGAACAAGAGATTTGTTTTCTTTGAAGCATTAATTCCTTAAAAGTTCTGTAAACACTGCATCATTTCTCCTATTTTGATGTTTTGTCATTTCCTTGAAAATTATGCTTTAAATAACAATATTTTTATTTGAAAATTAGGAGAAATGTCGTCCGCAGCTCTTAAAAACTAACACAAAACTGTTATGTTTATCTATAAAAGATAAAACCTGAGAAACTGAACATTTTTGCAGTGGTCTCTTATTTTTTTCCAGAGCTGTATTTTTGCTATTGGGCCAGTGTTAGAAAATAGTCTTCAGTTGTAGCTTTACTTGCAATGAAAATCCATTAAGGTCAATTAAAAAATATGCAACCCTTTTTTTGAGCAGGATTCAACAACAAAACCTCCATTTAACTGTTTCGCATGCATCTTGATGGAGAAAGGACAATCATCCACAGAAAAGTGAAAGGCTTTACACAGAAGTTATAGTGGCTTTACATGAAGGTAAAACAGTAAAGGCAGTAAAGTTTTGGCAGGAAACCACGTCGTGAGAACAGTAAGGGAGCTTGTCTGCAACCACTGCGGTAACAGCATAGGTCGAATTCGAGCTCATGTTTTCTGATACAACACTGATTATATTTCACTGCATTCACACTTTGTGCTACAGGTATTCGATGCTCGGAAAACTAACAAACCAAGGCATCATAACAGAACCTATTGGCTTTTTAAAAAACTTGTAGGTATGGCCTTTGATGGGCTGCCTACCTGTCCGGGGTCTGTCCCCGTCTTTCACTGTCTGACCACTGGGATAGGCTCCAGCACCTCCTCAACCCTGGTTAAAGATAATTGGTTCAGATAATGGACTGTAGGTAGGTCAGGCTTTAATACATTCTGTATTATTTGCTTTGGCTAGATCAACAATTCAAACTGGCCATGCCAGTTTAAGTGCCCATACCGGTTTAAAATGTTTAAAATAGTTTTGAAAAAGGAATTTTTTTAGGATAAAAAGTATAATGTAGACACCACACAGACGCCTTAGGAAAACGCATTACATATATACATTTCATAACAGCTTTTGTTTATTACCTTTGTATCTCAGTGTTGTGCAATATTAAAGAAGTAGTCCCTTCCTCGCCTCGAGAGACAGTACCTCTTCAGCTCCTGAGTTCAAGATCAGTTTACAGTTGACTGGACAGTGTCAGTAAAACGGGTTGGTCGCGATCTACGCCAGAGCAGCAAAACTGCAGAAAAACATCTAACCTCCAGACAGGAAGTTGCTGTGAATACTCAAAAGGTGTGTTGAGGTGTGTCAACTTCTGTTCTTCTTGATGTCAAGACAGCGACAGATGGACAGTCTGCAGGTAAGGGTGCCACTATAAAGAGAAGACAGGGTAAAACACACACTGGGACTTCTTCAAAAGTTCTGCAATTTCAAACCTTGCCCTGGTGAGCCCATCGTATCTGATTTGTGAGGTTGAGTCATTTCAAGTTTTATGAGAGTTTAAGCTGAACTTTATACACGCCAAAGTTCAAATTAAGCCTCTATATAGAAAACAGGCTGTCTAGATTAGACATTAGATAGCTATGCAAATACACTGAGCAAATTAGGCAATTATATTATACAACTTAACTCAAATTTAGTCACCTTCTTTTGTATTTTAGTAACCCAAGAAAGTCCTCCAGTTATCAAACTGATGGATCCTTGTACAGAGAATTCACCCAGAAAGCAACAGAAAGAATAGCCCTTAGACAAAAATATATCCATAGACATAGGCATACTAGTGTTACTACACCAGAGACAGCAAAGATCCTACTCAACTTTCATTTGATAAATTTTATAGCTCCTGCTCTTCATGCTGTGCTCTGTCTCCATCTAATGGCAGAGGGGTGTATATCAGGATAACGCTGTACTAAGAAGTGTGGGACTCTGCAAAAAAACTCAATCTCATCATTTTACAAAAGCTAGACTATATGTACTGAAAATGGAGTGAGCAAAGATTTATTGAAAAAAGCACAATAAGCAGAAATTGGCCTCTGAAAACCACTGGCCCACACAATCAATCCATCCATTACAGTAACCAGTTTCAGTAGAATAAGGATGTAGCAACCTTAAATTAGTGACTAGTGTGGGAGATTATTTGACTTTAGTTTTACATTAGTGCCAGGCAGACATAACCACTCACCCACTAACTGGGCAAAAACACTCTGAGGGATGTAGGAATAATGCAGGTTCTATATATTACTTTTTTTCTGAATGTTTATTTGGAGTGTAGCACAGTTGATCAAGACTATTTGATAGTAATTAAGATTATTTGATAGTAATCTTCCAAATAACACATGGCTTCTAAAGAATGAGAAGGCTGGACAAATAACTGACCTATAATTAAATTATATTTTGTCATGACTGTAATACGACTGTGCCAATGGAATTGTTGTGGATTATAGAGCAAGCTTGATTAGTTGTTTATAAGCATGGTTTAGTTTGAGCAAAGTTCTGGCTTGATTTCTTCTATCTCACTGAATACTACTTCCCTCTAGTGGTGGCGAGTAACCTTGGCACACATAAAACTGCTCAAACGCTGGAGAGCACACAGTGATACAGAAGAATTTTCATGAATGTGAAAATGGACACAAACTTATAGAGCTAAACAAAATGAATCATTGTTAACATAACAAATGGGCCAAAGCATTAGTGCCCTGAGGTTCACGTATGTGTGGTTTATGAATCAAATCCAGCTATAATTCATTTCTGAATGACCATTTCCCAAGCTCTTTTTCCACCGTCACCAGGCCATTAAGATTTAAATGTACTCTACTTTGATTGGCTGTATTGTATTGTATTAAAATTTCACAGCAAATGGAATGAGCTGTGAGCCGAGTGGGTGGGTATGTTTAAACAGGTTGGTTGTTATAAATTTTTTTTGTATGACAAATAGGGTTTTATTGATAATTAGTCGACGTCTGAAGGCAAGCCTGGTCTCTTGGCCCATGACGGTACCCACTCCTTGTGGGATGGTGCTGCTCTGATCTCTTGCAGCATTGCCCAGAGCTCGTTAGCCAGCCTGGTGGTGCAGCTCAGATAGTCACCGCTGCCTAACCAGTCCCGAGGCCAGGCAGCAGACAGACAGGCTAAACCAACCGTCTGCTAGCTGCCTTAAGTCACCACTTAGGTCCCACTCTGTGTCTGTACCATAAAGTAAACAGAAAAGTAGAAAAACTCATTTAAAAAATATAATAAACCTTTTTCAAATGACCAGCAAATGCAGTTCCTTAGATCTAAAGCTAAAGGTGGGACTGCCGGGATAAATCACTCCAAAAGCTGTAACTGTAAATGAAATGATCACTGATCAAAATATTGGTGCCTTATGTTTTATAGAGACGTGGATTAGACAAGTTTTACCTTCACTTCCTTTGAAACTATTTCCCTTAATATAACAAATCTACATACAAATAAGACCTTTTTCTCCCTAATTACTGTCTACAGGTCACCAGGGCTGTGTACAGAGACCTTTAAATGTAAATTTAGCTGTTTCCTTGGAAATTTAAAGTAGTAACTGTTGGAGATTTTAATATACGCTTTGAAAAAGAACCCAATGCAGTTCTAAATAGTGCAGAATTTACTCACAATACAACAGGGTCTACTCACTACTATGGTCACACGTTTGATTTAATCTTGACTCTTGGTGTTAATGTGGATAACATACCTTCCACAGGCCATAGCAATCTCAGATCACTGCCTTATTACATATCTTAACCATAATGTAAGCACATCGGCTCGCTTTTGTATAAGTCGTCCAATAACATCCGCCACCTCTCTCAGTTTTATTGAAAACCTCCTAAATGTATCAACCCCATTTGGCGCTCCATCTGGTCGAGCAGACATAGATAACCCAACTGAATGCTATGAGACCTCTCTTCCACATTAGATAACGTCACACCTCTAAGACTTAAAAATGTTAGACAGAATAAACTCGCTCCTTGGTATTAGGACCAAACATGCCCTTTAAAGCAAAATGTTTGAAGACTAATCTTTCCGCTCTGTCTGGAAAGAGAGCTAAGAGGCTACAGCTCTCTCTATTTAACTGTAGTAGAGAGGCTGGCATGTTTTGATCCAGTTCAACCAGCAGAACTCACTACGATTATTCTCTCATTAAAATCTTCTACCTGTACACTCGATTCTGTTCATACAAGTCTGCTTAAAAAGGTCTAATAATCTGACCACTTCCGTCACTAATAAACTCCTAACTTAGTATTGGTTGTTTACCAAGAGCCTTCAAACTAGCAGTTATTAAGCTTCTGTTAAAGAAACCAAATCCAAAATCCAAAACCAAATTGATTCATGCGAGCTCTCAAATTTCTGATTTTAGAGAAATATTTTCCATATTGCATAAGAATCTCAAATATGAAAAATTTCAATTCATTGGCTTCTGATCAAATTTCATTGTGATTATAAAATTATATAATTGACATACAGCTGTGCTCAGAAGTTTACATACCCTGGCAGAATGTATGATTTCTTAACCATTTTTCAGAGAATATGAATGATAACACAAAAACTTTT
>JBBPCX010068158.1:0-12484 GCA_037974365.1 Hydrocynus forskahlii | reverse complement strand
GATAGAGAGAGACAGAGACAGAGAAAGAGAGAGAGCAGGGGAGAGAAAATGTAAATCTGTTTATCACCTCTGAGCTCTTCTGAACTGCTTTTGTTTATTCAGTTTTAAACAAGGTAAAACACAGAAAACATCATTAAAAGAACTTTTTATCTCCCACACATAATAAAAACAGTCCTTTAACTGGATTTAACCCACATTTAAACATTTGCTATGCAGCCCGATCGTGTGGTGTTGAATAATGATTATATTCTAAAGGACACAAAAACAAAAGCTATGGAAATACTTTAGCTATAGGCTGTGAAAGAGAAATAGTACTCATAACGGCTTTATGAAAAATCAGGAGAGGGAGAGCAAGAGAGAGAAAAAGAAAGAGAGTGAGAGAGAGAAGCTCACCTGAGGCAAAGTGTCTCTCACTCGCTGCCGATGACACACTTCTTTACGTGCCGCAAAGCCAGCGTGTAATTGGAACATACAGAGCCGAGCAAAACAAAGCGTTTTGAAGAAGCAAAGGAGGGCAATTGTTTTTACTAAATTCATACATAAAATGTGCTTAAGCACAGAGAGCAAAAGAAGGAAAAAGAGAGAAAGAGAGAGAGAGAGAGAGAGACAGAGAGAGAGAAAGAGAGAGAGAAAAAGCGAGAGAGGGAGCGAGAGAGAAAAGACAGAGAGAGCAACCTGAGGGACAGCAAGTAACGCACCCAAACACACACACACACACACACACACACACACACACACACACACACTCACTCACTCACTCACAGCCCTGTCTGTCTCCTTACTTACACTAATATATATATATTAACCTACGTTTTTTATTATTCACTTTTTTCTTTTTTTTATGTTTGTATTTAGCTTAATTTTAAACATTATTATATGTATCTGTATTTATCTATACTATTTCATCATTATGTTATCTTACTGTCTTGTTACATCTTTTGTTTCAATTCAAGGCTTTGGCAATACTGTACATGCTCACGGTCCTGCTAATAAAGCTCAACTGAACTGGACTGAACTGAGAAAGAGAGATAGGGAGAGAGAGAGCGAAAGAGGGAGAGAGAGAAAAGAGAGAGAGAGAGAAAGAGATAAGGAGAGAGAGAAAGAGAGGGAGAGAGAGAAAAAGAGAGAGGGGGAGAGAGAGAAAAGAGAGAGAGAAAGAGAGAGAGAGAGAAAAAGAGAGAGAGAGAGAAAGAGAGAGAGAAAGGAGGGAGAGAGGGAAGGAGAGACAGAGAGAGAGAGAGAGAGAGAGAGAGAGAGAGAGAGAGAGAGAGAGGAAGGACGGACAAATAGCTCCATATAAATTACATGCAGATGGAACGTTTTCCAGTCCGAAGCACAAGCAGCATCTTTACATTACGTGCCATTTGTCAAGTCATGCATTCACTTCCATATTTTAATGGTGCAGAGTGGTCCGATCATTCTCAGCCACCTTTTCAATCCGACTTACAATAACACAGCATTCCACGCGCGCCTGAGAGTTTTAAAAGACCCCAGCTTTCCCCCACCGATGATATATATTTCCCTCCTTTGTCCATTGATCTCGCCGTGACGACATTCATCCAAATGTAATCTTGCACGTTTGTTGGGTAATGAGAATGGAGGGGGGGGTTCAGAGTTGTCAGAGGAAAAAGAGAAATTTTCCTGCTCACCTCAAAATCCCAGCAATCCCCCATCAATTCCCCCCCCCATCATTTTCTTTTGCCTAGAATATTTCGCCCATGACAGTGTTAATACCGGCTGTCATAGCCCGTCACTGCGGAGCCTCAGCGAGAAAAAAATATTCATTGGATTTCTCATACTGAAATTCGTTCTTTTTTTCGTCAACCAGAAATTGTCTTTCAGCTCACTGCTTTCTGCCGTTGTGAAAATTCAAGGCGTTAGCGATGAGTTGCAGCGCCGTCTCCTTTTGTTTCTTTTGACCGATTACATCACTCATCCTACAATGAAAAGTCTTGTTCCCAGGCTGTTTCTGATGGCTTATGAAGCAACAGCTGTGAAGTCATCAGTCATCATCATGGTCTCTCAAACATTCGCTTACGGATGCGACAATATGAAAACAGGTCAGTGTCTATATCTTACGTTGTAGACACCCACATCAAGCACGACTATAGAAGAACCACTTTTGGTTCCCTCAGGCAGTGCTTTTCAGGTCCCCACTGACCCAGGCAATCCATCTTTTTATGGACCCTCTAAAGGTACAGCAATGGTCTTCAATGATAAGTTTGGTCAATAAAAAAACACATTTTCCACTTATCCTACAGCCAATATGTCTTTTGAGTTACAATTCGCATGTTAGTTTAGTCTTAGAGCAGCTAACGGCAAACAAAAAACAGAGGTGAATAGTCAAAAACATTTTTCGTACATGCAGCTCCAGAAAAAAAAACACTGCAACTGAGTATGACAACCATTTTATGCCAGTGTCTGTTAAATTCCTACACAAGCACCTCAAATCTTATTTAATGAGGAAAAGTATAAAAACACTGCTGTAATCAACACTCTCCTCTCGCAATGAGACCAGTTGGATGGTAAAACACTTCTAGAAGTTTGTCAAAGGTAATTTTTGCCATTTTGTTTGAGTGAACGAGAGATTTGTTTTCTTTGAATTATTCAACTTCTGTAAACATTGCATCATTTCTCTTATTTTGATGTTTTGTCATTTCCTTTAAAATTTTGCTGTAAAGAACAATATTTTTATTTGGAAATTAGGTGAAATATTGTCAGCAGTTCTTATATATGAAGACAAAGCTGTTCAGTTCAATATTTGCACCTATAAAAGATAAAACCTGAGAAACTGAACATTTTTGTGATGGAAACTGAACATTTTTCCAGAGCTGTATGTCCCTATAATCGCTCTCAAACCACTCAAGCTGCATTCGTTTTTTCATTTAGGTAGATTTGTAGATGTGGTTTACGATGCAGTGTGACTTACAGGGAGCTATAAAACTTGACAAAGCTTCAAAGACAGCTTTGTTAGACAACATCCGGGCTAATCTTGTGTCTGCTCACAAAAACTGAATACAGATTCTACTTCTAAGGGCCGCTGTTTAAAATAGCTGCGGCTACTCTTCATACTGTATTGCACACTGCATCTATTAGTCAACTCTACCATGAGCTGATAAATGCTTCAGTGCCTGATAGTCTTACAACCACCAATTCCAAAAAAAGTTGGAACACTTTTCAAAAATGCATTAAAAACTAATATCTGTAATTTGGTGTTTCACTTCATCCTTTATTTAACAGGAAAAAGACAAAGAAATTCTAAAGAAATTGTTGCCTGTTTAACAAAGAATTTAAAGAATGACCAAATTACCGATTTTAGTTTTGATTGCATTTCAAGAAAGTGTCCACATTTTTGGAAGTGGTGTTTGTTAGTAGACCAAATCTTTTTTGATTCTTTTAAAAAAATATTTTTTAGATTTGATCAATGTGGATGAAAGACCCTGACAGTGAGTGCTGCATAGTGAAGGGTGTATTTGGGTAAAGTTATACAACAGGCATCGAGGCATACACTTTCTATAAAACTCAAACAGGTGTGGATCCGACAGCGTTTCATTACAACCAGAAAATTTTAGGCTGCATTGTTCAAGCGTTGTCACAATACCTGCAACTCCATGATAAAACATTTCATCACAAATTCAGACCATGCTACAAAAAAACCCTAAGTTTTTTTGTAGCCACTTACACCCCAATGGCTGGGCCAAACCACCGGGGTCTCCAATCGCATGGACAATGGATTACATGATTGAAACCATACGTCCGCCTCAAACCAAGCATTAAGCAAAGGGCAGAGGTCACAGGCCGCCCCATCTCTGAACTGTCGCTCGGGATAATGGAGCTTTCTGTTTTTTACCATTATGAACCGTTCCACAGGGTCAACAGATCATGATCCAATTCATGGCCTCCACCTACACATTTCTAGTTTGCTCATAATTGAGATCTTTCACGTTCCTTCCTTTCTTTCCTCCTGTCCTTTTTTTCCAGCATAATAAAAATGTTGCCTCTTTAAAGAGCCAGTGTCAAGACAAACCTCAGTCCTACGCTGCGGCTTTTCAGTTTGTGTCCACAATAAAGATCTAGACAAGCGATTTTTACTGGCAAAATTTCCGAATGCATCCTTGGAAACTAAACTGCTTTTCAAAGGAGTATTTTCTACTTTCTGTTTTTCTTTGTTGACATTTTTCATTTGGCTGTGTCGACACTCAACATATTGCATATTTATCAGGGTGCAGAATACGACATGTTTGATTGACACAAGGAGACCCCCAAAAGCTTGAAACTGCAAAAACTAAATTTGCTAGCGACACAAGTGGTTGTAATTAATATTCGTTGATTTAAAAGATGCTCGTTTGGCCTCTCACCCCCAAATATTTTGTTTTGTTTCATCCTTTCCCATTCAATCACCCAGTGAACAAATATTCTCTGGAGGTTAACACCAACCCATTGACAAATGATTTGCTTCATTCTGTCCTTTGACAAATCTATCCTCAATCAAACACCTTTTGAAAGGCAGTGCCCGCATCAAACATAGATGCCAGTTTAGCTTTCAGTGTGGTTCAGCAAAAAGCATACAAAATATACAGTAGATAAGAAAGACACTTTGCTTTACAGTCAACTGGGCAGATAGCTAACAGGCTAACAGGCTCCCAGAATGTACATTTGTACATTACGTTACATTTCATTCATTTGACAGATGCTTTTATCCGACTCACAAGGAAACACTCAAGATTCAGGACAGTGTGAGAACCAGAGATGTAAGAGTAGTGCAAGAAGACAGACGCATTAGGAGAGGAGATACTCTCTCAATATGTTTAGTACTGTGAAGGATTCACCGAAAGGAAAAAGCAAAAATACATTTCACATATTATGGGAACTGTAGACCGATATATATACATTGCCAGTCAAAAGTTTGGACACACCTATTATTGGCTACATTGTAGATCTTTAGGTCTTTAATTAATAGGTGTTCTTCGTCAAGAGTTCATTAGTGGAATTTCTTACCTTCTTAATGTGTTTGGGACCATCAGTTGTGATGGTCGGGCTGGTACACAGTTAGTGATCCTGTTCCACTATGGTTCTACTGCACATTATGGCAAGAACCACTTAACTAAGTAAAAAAAAACAACAGTCCACCATTACCTTATTACAAAACACATTCTGGTTTGTTTAACTCTTTTTTTGTTTACTGCATAATTCCATGTGTTCCTGCATCATTTTGTTTGTTTTCAGTATTTATCTACAATGTAGAAAATAATAAAAACAAAGAAAGAACATTGAATGAGAAGGTGTGTCCAAACTTTTGAGTGGCAGTGTATATACCAGTCTACAGTTGCCGTGATCTATCTTTGTGAAATCCATGTAGACTGCCTTACAAAGCAATCAGAGCCAGTTTGATCTCATTAGTTGTAAATGAGTAGAGGAAGTGACCATAACTACCTAACCCTCTTGCTCCCCAAAACTGTATTTCAAGCTCTAGACAAAGACTATGCTCTGGGAGGGTAAGATAATTTCACAGTTCATAAATATGCAATACAAGGTGCTAAAATAACAGCAAATGAATAAAACAATGAAGTGCAAATCCAAAAAGGTGACCAAGAGGCGACATGACAATATTTTAAAGTTAGTGCACAGCATATGAAACAGAAAACAAAAAAAATGCAGAAAATCATCTTAAAATAATCAGGTTTGAGGACATGTGGAGATACCTTCAAATATAAGGCCCACTCCCCAGTCTATAAAGCACACATGCAAAAACAGCCCCTTCTGAATTTATAGTTTTTAGGATGTGATTTGCATATTATTGCCCTTTTAAAGTTAAAGCAGTTTAGACCCGCTCAGTCATGTGAAGCATTTTAGCCGGATTTTTAAATGAAGCACAAAACAGCAGCCAGTCAGAAGAGAGTTCACTTACGTATGTCAGTTTTAAGCCATAAAGTGGAACCAAATTTTTAAAGCCCAAGACCTCATTCGCTGACTCATGCAGTTACATAAGAACAGGCACTAAGAATATCTAAGTGGACCTGTAAACACACAAAGAATCTCAGATATTCACAAACATCCAGAAACACTACCATGCTAGTTAACGAGTATGTTCCATACCGCAGCATTACACCAATAGGTGACAGCACTATCCTTCCTGTGGCAGACTGTATCTGCAGCAGCCAGTGTGAAAATGAAATATCACATTATATTCGATAGAGAAGCTGCTCTTTGGGTGAAGTTTGCTAAATACCATCATTTGAATATAAATCTTCCCATGAATATGGCCCAATTAGAATAATTTGTCTCTCAGCACTTGCCTTAGTAAATACATTTAAATCAATTAGGCTGCATTTGAATGTTTTAGGCCTTTGTCTTACACAATTTAGAGGCTGGAAACACCAAAAGCAGATAAAATATGACACAAAAGGAAGGAAAAAAACCCTGTCTAGGAGGAGTGGAGAGACAGAGCTGAGCTGAACTATGAAACAATACTCATTTCCTGTTAGGACTCATTTACCTGGTGATAAAAGAATGTCTAATTAAGTTCATCAGCGTAAAAAACAGCTACTGAATCACTGGTTTAGATTCATTTGGTCACTCATTGTTTAAAACAGAGGCAGTTCACGAGGTTACGTTATGGGCAAATATAGAAGCAACTACATAAAACTGTAGTTTAATGTTTGGAATCTCAACAATTCTCTATAATGCTTACACTTCCTGTGGTGTATTGCAGTTTTCCACATTGGACTCTTAATATATCCTTCATTTTTAATTTATAGCCGATGAGTCAATGACACTATGATATCTAAAACTGAATAGAAAATGTCATATACTCAAACAGAATCTATTAAATGTGTGAGTGACAGTAAACTACAACTAGATCTCCCTATATTTTGCACCTTCCATTCATTCGTCCCATAACATGATTCTACCACCACCATACTTCACTGTTAGGATCTGTTTGCTGATGAAGTTTTGCACTACACATAGCATTTAGAAATGTAGCCAAAAAGTCATTTGTTGAAGACAAAAGCCATTAGTAATGGCTTCTTTCTAGCCACCCTCCCATACAGGATGGTATGCAGGGCTCTTGATATTGTCGACTGGCATTCCTCCCTTTCAGTCTCAGCTACTGAACTCTGTAGTTCCTTTAAAGTTTAAATGAATCCGATAAATATGACATTTACATTAGACACTCCACTTATATCCTCATCTTCGTTCTTGACCTTTTCCTGTCACTAGAGTTTTGCTTTGTACCACCACCAGTTCTTTTTAATGTCTTTCTTATTTTTAGGCTTAGTAAACACTCTTTTGATGCTTCATTACAAGCACTAATGACCTCCCAATCATGAAGCAGAGCTGCTTTGCAGAACCGAATGGAAGAAGATTCAAGCCAAAATGGCACTGTGTGAAGGGTGAATGAGTCGAACCCAACTAACATCTACTGTACCACAGCAAAAGCCTAAGATCCACTTTGCCCTTGCCTGTTGGGAAGAGACAGAGTAATGACTGACATTTGGACTTCATTAAATCAATTAGGGAGCTCATTAATGCATGTTCCACGTGAGGGAAAGGATATTGTCCAAACATCACAATCAACCCTGGTGCTCTCCTCTATCGATTCCCCAAAGCCCAAACACATCAGATGACTCTGGAGGGACTGAAAGCTGCGAGGGCAAATTATTCAACTACTGTTCACACCTCTCAGCCAATTTGTCCATTTGTTAATTAAGCAATTAAAACTGCATAGAACACTGAGCGCAATAAATCCCCCAGGCAAAATACCAGTACAAGATATCCTGGGATGTAAATACAAAGAAAATATATTGACATTCACAGCTGGAGTTATTACGGTCCATTTGCTACGCTCTTTACATTACAATGTGTCCTAATTAATTACATTGTTAGTCAAGCAATGAATTACATTTCCATTCTCATTACAATGTATAATAATGTATTTACATTACAATGTACACTCTGCTCAGACAAGGTTTAAGACTGGACCTCTGATGTCCATTTCAACATCAAGAAATGATGAAACACAGTTTTTTTTTTAATTATGGATTTAGAACCAACATATTTTCAACACAAATGTGGGATGGGTTGAAGGTGTTAAAGGTGATAAAGGTGGCACGTATGCAATAGATCTTGATGAAAATCTCAATTTCACAACCAACTAGTGCCTACATTTTGGTTCTTTGGTTCAGCACTGAAGCTACAAGACTAACATAGCTAAGAAACACTAGAGGTTAATTGTCACCCAAATTGTTTCTGTAAATATACTTCCAAAACCCCTCTTAATTTGCTTAAGCCACCTCCAGCTATTTGTTAAGCTGAAGCAAACGTGGTTTAGGACATAGCATGATTTAGTGTAAGCTTTTAAAATGAATAAAACTGCTGCCAGCTATTCTAGGCACCATATTTAAAAAAAGCTGATCCTAGATCAGCACTCCTGGGGTGGCTTATGAGACCATTCTGTCAAAAACAGACATCCATAGCATTTGTAAGTCATACTGTGTCCTAAACCACATTAACAAATCTCGACCACTGTAATGAGCTGGATTCTGGAATGCTTTTTTAAAAACGAAAACAATTTGGGTGACTATTGATTCTGGTGTCGGTTAGTAATATAAGAACTGCAGTTCTAAAGAAGAAATTTGGATCCCAGACATGTCTCGGCTGATTGATCACATCTAGGGTAAGCGGAAAAGTATGTGAACAGGATTTTGTGAATAACTATTCCTTTAACGACAACATTGCCGTGCCCTAAGAGAGCCAATCTAACACTTGACTTCACCCCCAGAGTCATCAAGCATTTCGAAACCCAACCTCCATGCAGACAGTGCATGTGGAAATGCCTACAGAAACGCATTTATTAAATGGGTCTTTAACGCCCAAAGAAATGACTCAGAGCCTGCTGGTGTAAAAAGCGTGAGTGAAAAGGCCTCTGCTGTTCCAGATGGGGAAAGTTTTTTTTCTTTTTTTTTTTCTGGTCAAGCATCCAACCAGTGCAAGCAGCTGGTGCCACAACTTTCAATCACCCATCCATCACCACGCCCGTGGCAGCGCCGCGCATGTTGAACCATTTAGGCTTCTTCATGAAAGTGAACTGCCAAGCATTTCTCTACACCAACTGCTCACAAAGCCGCGTGCAGGGGTTGCGAGCATGAAGCAAACTGTCACTTAAATTACAATACAGAAGTAGCAGCCGATGCATATGCATCGCCACAGCCTCCCATTTTTTTCTTTTCCTCCATTATGGTCATATTTCGCTGGCTCTTATACATAATAATATAAGCAGGAGAGGGTGAATGATCACCCGTCTTGGAATAGAAATCCATATATCTCCTAGAGGTGCAAAGCCGATTATGCAAAAGTGTGAATATGCATAACGATACACATACATGTGTGAGGGTTGAAAGGAAATGAAAGGTAGGCAAGGGTCTGAGGAAAAACGATGCACGCATGAGATGGCATTAGCACACTTTTAGCACATATACATCAAACAGTGCATGGAAGTATCAACTTTCTGGTGTCTGAGAGATTACAATATGTCTTTGTGTGGGTGTAGGTTACTGCTAAAAATGATTATTAAAAAAATATTAGTATTTATTCAGTATTGAAGCTGCTTATCCCAACTAGGTTCACGAGGGGGTGCCGGAGACCATCCCAGTGCTCAGAGGGCAAAAGGTGCAGGAACACCCCTTTCACAAGCCAGACACAAAGACACACACAGCATCAGACCTTTTTGGACTGCGGAAGAAACTGGAGCTCCCAGTGTGCTTCACAGTCTGAAGGTTTCGGGTTCAGTTCCCACCCTGGAAACTAAACCCAAGACCTTCAGACTGTGAGGCATCAGACTGTGTGGCAACAGCTCTACCCACTGCACCACTGAACCATAAGCAGCTACTTAAGACCCTGTTAAGAGACCCCTTAACTACTTATGGGTTATCATCATACCATTGCCTCATCAAAGATGCTTAAGTGGTAAGAAACACAGGCTGTGGTTAGTCCTCGGGTGCTTGCATTAGAAACCAAGATGTTCATAACAGACAACCAATCACGTGAGAGATGGGGAGGAGTCAAGCAGCTTGTTTTTCAAAGAGAGGAAAAGGTATGCAGAATATGTAAATATAAGAGAAGGTAAAATGTGTAGAATAAGATGCCATGTTGAGGCATCCTGATGAAAAATGACCCACTGTTGTGAGACAGAAAATCCAGGGATACTGAAGCTTGAAGTTAGTAAGTAAAATGCTGCTTTACGAGACCCCGGAATAGAGAATGTTAAGACACTCTATACATTTCATTCATTTTTTTGCATCTGATATTTAACAATACAGTAAATTGACCAGTGAAAATATATAGGCTTGTGGTATTGTTAATTTTTATACAACAGCTGATTGATTAATTGATTAATTGTTTGGTTGAAGGATGGATGCATGGATGGATTGACTGATCAATGTGCAGATGGACTGACAGATTGGTGATCCACTGGTGGATGAAGTGACAGACCGTTTGATTGATTGATTGATTGATTGATTCATTCATTCAGAAATGTGTTTTGTGTTACATTGTTACATGACACATTTATTTCATTTACAATGTGTAGGTCTGGGGGAGTACTACCAGAACTCCTACTTAGGGTCCCCAAAGCTAAAAACCGGTCCTGCCCTAGCGAGGGATGGGGAGGGGTGAGAGGTTGTAGGCCCCCTTCTTTCAACAGAGCAGGCTGCCCAGTCTTTGGCGGCCATTTCCGTACATAATTAAACAACCTAGCATTGGGAGAGTCAATGGCGAAATGTCTGTAAACTGCTGAGAGGCAGCATATGTACATTTATACAGCAAATGGACCTAATAAAGCAGGCCAGTTTGTGCCAAACACTAATAATAAACAGTCCAGCACAATAACAATAAACTAATAGAGCCCAGTGCTCGAAGGGTGTGCATAATTCAGAGACAAAGGGAGAGCAGGTGAATGTGTCAATGCACCACCCCCTAGTCACACATATACACACACATACGCATGCATGCACGCACACACACACACACACACACACACACACACACATGCGCGAGAGGAAGAAAAAGCAATGCAGTCCCGGGAGTCCTTCTATCAGTGAGCGCTCAGCATTCGCCCTCTCATCAGCCAGCATCAGCTTCTCCCTCCGTCTCAATTATTTCATTAACGCCTGTGCCTTTCCGTCATTTGCATTTGGTGAGGTGCCATTAAAAAAGGCTCATAAAAACAAAACGCCCTCGCGCTTGTTTGTGTCACTCACTTTGATGCAAACTGACGTCCGCCGCTAACAATGCTTGATTCCAGACGGCACGCTGTGGGCTTTAACTGTGCTTATATGGAGGAAAGTACAGGAGTGTAAATCTCTGACCTCACAACCGTTTGATTAACATTCCTCAGGAAGCGAGGCAAAGCCGCATGAAATCTAAAATGCTGCTCAGAGTTTGCTTTAAAAACACACAGGATGCAGTAGTGTATTCAGTCGGTTGCAAAAGTTTCCCAAAAGATTAACTGAAGTGATTATTTTGTCATACATGAAAACACCACAGCACACATTGTAAACAGTGTGAAATACTTCCTGTGTTTAACCCATTTAACCCATTTATCCCATTCACCAAGTGAAGCAGCGGGCAGCTAGGAACACTGTGCCCGGGAGCAGTGTGTGGGTACGGTACCTCGCTCAAGGGTGCCTCAGTGGTGCCACTAGCAGTCCTGGTATTTGAACCTATAACCTTCTGACTGCAGGGGCAACTCCCTAACCGCCAGGCCCCACAAATATAGAACATTTTGTTGATGTTCTGTTTTCTGTTTCTGTATATTTTATTCTAATACATTTGTACATTTAGTTCTTATTTTTTCTTTAGTTTTCTTCTTTTTCCAGCAAATAAGCAGAAACGTATTTTTTTACACTAGACAAATCATCAAAACATGTCATTTGAAGAGAGGTTTTCAAACTTTTGCATACACCTCTCTTAGCAGTCACTGAGAGAACAGGCAGTCAAAGGCAGAGAAACACCCTGGACAGGTCGTCTGTTCATCACACAGCTGATAAACATTCACACCAAGGGGAAATTTAGCATCTCCGATTTGCCTGACATGCCTGTCTTCGGACTGTGGGAGGAAACCAGAGCACCCAGCAGAAACCCTCTCAGACACGATGAGAACATACAAACTCCACACAGAAAGGATCCTCGGCCTCCTTGGCTGGGAATCAAACTCAGGACCCTCTTGCTGTGAGGTTTGTATATTTTTTCTTTATGAACATAGCTATTAGCAGTAACTGCAATTGCTTAGGTCCCTAAGTTATACCTATGTCATTCTTGTTATTAATTTATACAGGCAATTTTGTTGTTGTGTGAGTGATCATGGTATACCATTACTAACTTCTTTAACATGCCTAGATGCACACACACATGCACACACACACATACACACACACACACACACACACACACACACACACACACACACACACACACACACACACAC
>JBBPCX010068157.1:0-12486 GCA_037974365.1 Hydrocynus forskahlii | reverse complement strand
GACACGGCAGTCAACTACATGGACTTTAAGATGGAGCTGGTCCCCCCCCCCCCCCAATAACTGATTTTTGAGTGTTTCTGAGGGAATCTGTACCCATTCATTCTGCAGAACATTTATGAGGTCAGGTACTGATGTGGGATGAGAAGACCTGGCTTGCAACCCCTATTCCCGTTCATCCCAAATGTGTTGGATGGGGCAGGCCTGAACTCATCTAACCATGTCTTTATGGACCTTGCTTTGTGAACTGGGGTACAGTCATGCTGGAACAGAAAAGGTTCTTCCCTACACTGTGTCCACAAAGCTGGAAGCATGGCATTGTCCAATATGTGCTGAATTAAGATTGCCCTTCACTGGAAGTAAGGGGCCACCTGAATTGTATAATTAAGAGGTGTGTCCCAATACTTTTGTCCGCTAAAGAAACTTCAGACTCATGTTAGGCAGATGTGTTATTTTTATTACCTTTTTCTCTTAGTTTATGTTGCTGGAGATGAAAGAATCTTCAGATAAGAACAACTGAATAATTAACCTAGAAGACTTTTGGGCATGTTAGCAGTGGTATAAATTTCGGTTGTAGTTCTGGTGGGTATTTTATGCGGATACTGCTTTCCAGCTGATGTGGAACTCTGACTGCCTCTTGCCAGGAACATTATAGCCTTTCGATGGCTTAATACCTAAAGGACTGAGTCGGATGTTAAACACATTTGCCAAACTTACTGACTCATAAATCAGCTGAAGTGCTGTACTGAGTATACAAGTAAAAAAAAAAACACAACATACATTCTTCCTTTTACATTTTTGTGTGTTTTGCAAGTTACAGGACACAGCAAGGGCCGTTTTTTAGGTTTTTACTCTGAAACACAATTGCTGTGTGTTTACAGTACTGTACCAGCAGATCAGTAGTACAAGATGGCTTAAGAAAGTGGCTTAGTGTTCATACAATAAAATTAAATGTAATAAAATAGCAGCAGATGACAAGGTAACAGGATTAACATTCAATAACATTCAGTCATTTTACAGGTAAAACAGTTTTGTATCACGCAAATCCGAATCAGAACAGAATAATGACTTAAAAACTTAACAAAGAACAGAATGGGGAGGAATAGGCTGTGATCTTATTTGAATATTTACTCTGATACACTGTAGCCTTTAAAATGCCTTAGAAATGAGAAAAGAGGGGAAAAAGAAAAGAAAAGGAGTAAAGTGAGAGTTTGGTAGATCTGAACTGAGAAGAAGAGGGTGAGTAAGACATCCTATACTGTAATGGTCTTTAGTGCCTTTTAACCCTCTCTCCTGCTCGGGTGGACCCTCCCTGGACGGGACGGGGGGACGGGACGAGACGGTGACGTCACACGCCGCGTTGGCCTTCACCGGGGAAAAGTTTTGAAACCCTGCTGAGTTGTTGTTGTTGTTGCTGGAGGAAAGAAAAGTGCCTGCAGGACAGCACATGGTTTTTTCTTCACTTTCCAGTTTGTATGAATTTTTTCAGAGGGTGCGCAAGAGGACAAAAACAACGAAATGTCTGGGGTTTAAAGAAGAAGCAGGTGAGGTAGGGGTGTTTTTTGTTGGACTTTTTACCAAAGAACTTTTTTACCAAAGAAGACTCGACTAGACCAGACCCAGACCCCCACCTCCACCTCCTCCCTCTCCTCCTCCTCCCTCTCCTCCTCCTCCTTCCCTCTGGAGCTAGCTTTAGCCTGTTAGCTGCCCCGTCCAGAGTTTTGTGGAACTGCAGGACAAAAGTAGTCCGGGGAGAAGATGGCGGAGACTAAAATAATTTATCACATTGACGAAGAGGAGACCCCGTACTTGGTGAAGATCCCCATCCCGGCTGAGAAGATTACATTGCTGGACTTCAAGCAGGTCCTCAACAAGCCCAACTACAAATTCTTCTTTAAGTCTATGGACCAGGACTTCGGGTGAGTGGGAGAGGGGGCTTTCAAGAACGGGTTGCCATGCAAACGAGGTGGCCGAGTGTGGGAG
Organism: Hydrocynus forskahlii; assembly: GCA_037974365.1. Taxonomy (NCBI): domain Eukaryota; kingdom Metazoa; phylum Chordata; class Actinopteri; order Characiformes; family Alestidae; genus Hydrocynus; species Hydrocynus forskahlii. The sequence continues at coordinate 10,506 of JBBPCX010068157.1, read as the reverse complement.
AGAACCAGACCCAAAATGGCCAGAAAAGTTTGCTCTCCTCGCTGACATAACTGCTTTTTGCTCTCCGTTACTCACTGACGAGACACACCGACTTTTCAAGAGAATGTGCCGCAGGAAAAGTTGACAGTTTAACGGGTTAATCGAGCAGAGGGGCTGCTGAGGTTTATAGAGCATTGTTTCAAGGTAGAGGAGGATCAGCTTTACAGACTCCTGCAGGGAGAAAGAGAACCAGGAGAAACCTAGACAGGACAGATCAAATACTGTAAAGTAGGAGAGGTAAACTTATAATAATAATAAAACCAGCAGAAACCTGATCAGGACAGATCAAATACTGGTTTAAAGTAGGATCGGCAAACGTATAATAATGATAATAATAATAATAAGAAGAAGAAGAAGGAAAGCAGCAGAAATGTGGACAGGACTGATCAACTACTGGTGTAAAGTAAGAAATTTAAACTTAATAATAATAATAATAATAATAATAATAATAGTAATAGTAACCAGTATAAATGTGGACAGTGCAGTTTAACAGTTGGTTTGAAATAAGATAGGTGACCCATTAAAAAACTACTACTAATAATAAAACAAGCTGAAATGTGTACAGGACAGTTTTACTGTTGATTGAATGACAGATGGATAAGCCTATTAGTAGTAGTAGTACTAGTATCAGAATCGGAGTCAGAAACCGTTATTGATCCTGGCGGAAAGTGCTTATGTTATGACTGCACAGAGACTCAGAAACAAGAACAATATAAAAGTATAAATAAATCCATTAAAAATCTGTAGAAAAAATACTCATTTTGAAATACACTGCGATATACACAAGTGGTGTGTGTAAAGTAGTATTGGTTTTTAAACTAGATAAGAAGATAAAGACCTTGATTTATAACTTTATGCTTGTGTCATTAGCATACTCAGTGCAGCAAGAAACAATGAAAGATAATAAGAGAATAGAAAACATATACAGTGTACAACAGTGTAACATAATGACAAGAACTTTATTGTAACAAATAACAGTGTAACACTGTAACACTGCAGTGTGTAAAGATTTCGTGTGGTGTTCCAGAAGATTAGTAGTGCAAAACTTGACATACGAAAGTGTCTTAAATGTCATAAAACAGCAGCTGATGACAACATTCAGTAACATTCAGTCAATTCACAGATTATACAGTTTTATATTGCACCGATTCAGAACAGAATAATGAGAGTATGGTGTGTCATTGAAATATACACATTGAGTTTTTAACACTTATTCCACATGGTGTTCTTCTTCTTCAAAAAAAAAATCTTAGCCAGTCTGTCTCCTAATCTCAATTCCTCTCATGTCTGTCATCTTGTGAACACTCCTTTCCTGGATGCATGCCACATCCTTGCCTTGTTATGGCTTTTATTTTTCCTGGTCTTTTTCCTGTGCACCTAGTGGCCCTCTTTCAGTAGGAAACCTGTCAGTTTCTTGCTTTCCACTCATATGGAGCATATTTGTTGAAGGCACAATTTTACATTGCTGTTTATGTCTTTTCCTCTTTAGAAGTGACCTAATTGTCATGGACAGGCTGGGACAGTAGTAGACTGTGTTGACAATTAAGATCCCGAGGTCACAAAATAGTAGCAGATTCATTCGTTTAAAGGGGAATTCAACTGAGATTTCAAATGCGAGAACTTTCAGATTCTGAATTAACAGTTGATAATAGGATTCAGACCTCTGAAGTGCTTAATGCCTCTGAAAGCTACTTTACGAGAAGCTAATACAGGAAATCATTACAGATATGCTGCTGGACACTGTTTTCCAATAGTTTTAGGAAGAATTTGACCCCAAATATCGCTTTACAATCTATTCATGAAAGAGGTACATGCAGAGCAAAACATTACCCCCCCCCCAATCCAAAGCTTTTTTTTTTGTTTTGTTTTTACATTCATCACTATTTTACCATTAACAACATTACATGTTAAACACACTGCACTATTTTACATCGAAACTTTATAAATGACATCTCAGTGAGGAAAGGAAAATTCTTCCTTTAGGTAGCCTCAGAGAATAGGTCTCCTAACCTTGGTTTTACATTGCTGATGAACAGTCTAGTAACCCACTTTATACTTCACACATTTTTATGCAAAATTATCACAATATTCGAAGGCCATTTACACAATTGTATCACAATATTTTAGTTTTTTTGAGATTCACAAACAGGTTGACATGGACCAAATGCTCAAGCAGGACATTACTGCAACATTTTAAAACCACCGCCAAGTGTTATCATGGACTGAAAATCAATCAGCTATTCTTTCTTCTGCAGTTTATGTAGTTACTGACTTTTTGTTGTTTCCGGGCTCTCTGAAAGCCGTTTTTACTTTAACTGTGAATAGCCAAGCCAGCAGTCACATGGTTTTATGCATGTGGTTATTGTGAATTTGTGAAATAAATATGTGAATTTATCACAATATTTAAGGTACACAAATTGTTTCATAATATTTTAGGGTTTCTGAAGTTGAAATGGACCAAATGCTTCAGCAAGACAGCAGTGATACAATTAAAAAAGGCTGCCATGTATTATAATGGGCTGCCATTCAATCTATTTGTTCCTGTGCAGTTTATGTAGTTATCGACTTTTTTTCGTTTACAGGCTCCCTGAAATGGGTCTAAATCTCTGACACACATACACACAGTGTTCTAGAAGTACTGATGGTACCTCATTCTGAATGTATTTGTCATATCCACGTTTACATATAGCCCACCCGTAAATAAATGTGTAACATTTAAAGCCTAGGGGCAGCTGTGTGTTGTGGCTGACCTGGTTGCGTGTATGCGTGTGTTATTGTTAAAGTGCAGAAATGCATAGGCGGGTTGTAAGGTGATACGGTGGTGGAGGGGAGCGGGAAGTAGCTCCTCTCTGATGCTGCTGTTTTGATTTGCTGTGCATGGAGCCAGCTGTCAGCCTGTCTGTGTGTGGCAGGGAAGGGTTGGAGTGGGGTGTGTATGTCAGAGTGTGTGTGGTGTGGGGGGTGCAGTAGGACTGGAGAGAGGCCATTTGCTGGGTGTCTGGGCAGAATCAACATGGAGAGAGAGAGAGAGAGAAAGAGAGAACATGAGTGTGCTGGAAAAAAGTGAGGGAGAGAGTGATTGTGCCGTAGACACGGGGGTTGGTTTCTGATAATTGTTATTCACATCTTGTCTTGTTTTTGAATGAAACTCCGTAGCCTCGGGGTTTGCGTGAGATCAGGCCGTAGTTCTTGAGGGCATTGAGGAAAATTCAGTCGTTTTCCAATTGGATCTCAGTATTTGGGGATATTCAGTTTAAGATGAATAAAGGTAACACATGTTTTGTACTAATTAAAAACATGTGTATCGATACTGTTATAAATTACACCACAGTGGGCTTTTCTGGACATCACCTAAACTAGCACTGAGTAACTGCATGCTTTATCTTAAAGAGGACATAACTAGGTCTGGCTAATTGATTTAGTGCAGTTCATTAAATCCTGCATATAAATAATTTTTATTCATAGTTTTTGGCAGAGGCATTACCGGTTCTTTTCGTCTGATCCAATTTATCGGATGTTAGAAAAAATAAACATGACACCTCAAAACGTTCTCGAGGTGTCGTGATACTAAATTGCTGCCATGTCATCTACCTATGAGATGTTTTGATTGGACTGATTTCTGTATTTTGGAAATGTTTTTCTCGAAATACTCTAAAGCACCCGGCAAATAACTTCACATTTGTATCCGCGAATATCAGTAAATCCAAAGTCCGTATCGCTGTGAGTCACCGGTACTGCCACGCCATTATAAATTCCCTAACCCAAGACATAATATAACTGATCCCATTCTTTATCTGTTTTCTTTCTCCCATTCTTTTCACTCTGCTTGTTGAGTAGTATCTTTCAGAGCACATTTCTCCTGCTCTTCTGCCTTTTTATTTTCCACTGCCTTATCTTTACATCTTAATCTAGATTCCTGCAGCATGCTGGAGTCCATTGACGTCTCTGAATGTGTGTGTTGATCAGGCCCTCGTGTTATGACTAAGATCAGGGTGGGAATCTACATTATTTGGTGCAGGTTTTCTGGTCTGATGACCAAATGCTCTTGTAATTCAGGGCCATTCACTGTCCTCTTTCTGAGCGTGTGAATAGTGTGTTCAGAGTAGACATAATGTGTATGTGTGCGTTGGAGTCGTTTTTTTGCCTCGAGTGCTTCTGTCTGTTTGCGAGAGGTTTCAGGGGTCGTTTCTCAGGTCCAGATGAGGGTCATTAGCAGGTTTGTGAGTGCGGTTTGTGAGATTGTTTCAGAACGTGCTGGTTAAGTGTGGTAATGTGGGAAGGTCAGGAATTTTAAAGCACCGTGTGAAATAGTCTTCAGTTGTGTCATGTTTCCTGGTGGACGACGGTTAAGTAGTCAGTCAGGTTGTAGTCAGTTTTAAGTTCAGTTTTCATTTGAAAGTGTTACTCTACAAACTCTAATATCATTATCACACTTCTGATTACTCCTAATGTGCTAACGCATCACATTTTTGATTTCTTGTGAGCTAAGGATGCAACAGGTCACTCTTTTCATGGTTCAGTTCAGTCCTGGTTTGATCATGGTGTAGCTTGAAAAATATTTCACTTTAATAAGTTACAATGTAAAACTAAAATCCAGCCATACTCACTCCATCAGCAATGTTTCTTTTGTTTCATTATTAGTTCCATTTAGCAGCAGCCTCTTTCAGCCAGTTGCTCAGTCATATGTGTTTCATGAATTGGTTGTGTTTAAAGAACCGTTTTTAAACCCAACACATAAGTCATGTGTGCTGTTATTGTACTGAACCTTTCTGTTTCAGAAGTTGAGCTGTAATTGCAATCACTTGTCTTTCCCAGTTCCTCACAAAGTTTTAACTTTTATACCATGTGAAACTGAAATGTAGGTTGCTGAGATGTTCATACTATTAGGTGAGCACATTTAACAGCAACTCCGTTTTGAAAAACTTTGTAAAAATTGTGCTGAAATGTATAGCTGTATTGCGATACTGGTCTCATCTGCTGTTGTCCAAGCTGGGCACCTAGGTTCATCTACTCTTACAAGCTGGCTGGAGGGAGGTGGGGCTAATGCGGTACACACCTGTACTGAAACAACTGGATATTTTTCTGAAATAAATTCTAGGTTATGGTTATGCTTTCAAAATTGACCTTAAAATAGATAACCAAATTAATTGTTGTTCTCAGAATAAACTCTTGCATTGAACCTGTAAATATGCATATCGTTACACCTTTTTAATGTGCAAGGGTCATTCTGTACCATTCTAGACCTCCCACTCCATGTAATGGACTTTCTGTTCTGAATCGGAATGAGTGATATGACTAAACTGTTTAATCTGTACTGTCGGAATGTGATTGAATGTTAGTCTCATCCCCGCATCACCTGTTGCAATTTCATTTTATTGCATTGATCATATTTTTATGGCACAAACACTGAGGCACTTAACATAAACCATTTGCACAACTGATCTGTTATGATATTATATTTTATTTATTTTATTCTATTGCACAACTGTCATTGTCCTTTTTTTATTTTCTACTATCTTTATTCTTTTTGTTGCACTGAACATGCTCATGACAAAAGGAATTTCCTGAGGGATAAAGTTCTTTCTTATCTTCCTGTCTTATCTTCAGTAAAATTTTGCTTGCAAGAAAGCAAACTAGTGAAGATCTGAATTTTCAAAATAAAAAAAAATGATTCTTAGGGTTTATTGGATGTTCAGTATAAGTTCACATTTCAACATTCAGTAAAAAAAAAAAAAACAATTGGTGAGGCTTACAAAGAATCACAAAAATGACTTTGGACTAGTACTGTAGAGTTTTTCTAGGTCCCATGATTTTAACAGGAGAAGATTTTTGGGAAGACCCATGACATAAACTGGGAAAAGATTTCAATTCCGGGTGAGCTGGCATGGAATGATCCATAAATATGTTTTTTTAATCACAGGCTGAAAACTGTTCTAGCTGTCGAGAGTTTTGCTATCATCACTGAATCTGATGCCGTTTCGTGGTCCTGGGCACCACAGACAGGGGGAAATACCTCTGACTAGTAGTACTTCCTTCCAGTTTACTGAATTACTGTACTTTGCATTACCCATGAGAGGTTGTATGATGGAAGGAAATAATGCATTTAAAGGAAACGAGGGGCATGTGAATGAACGGGCATCCAGCTCCATCTTATTGGAGAGCTCAGTAAAAAGTTTACACTGCAATTTTATTGTTTACTGCCAACAGGATTCCAACTTTCAACCACCAAGGGTGTTAAATTAATAATGTCTTACTGGAGACCTTTACTATGATCAAGCTAAACAAAAACTTTGACTTAAACTAAGACTCACACACAAAGACAACATGAGTGAGTGCAAGACATCCTTAAAAATGTTCACACTAATTTCTGTACATGTAAACTGTAAATGCAGTTTGTATCTAAACTAAATCCTTGTTTTATTTCTATATGTTTAGTTTTGTTTATGAAGAACCTGGTACTGTATTAAAGTATTGCATGAAATCTTCAGTGAACTGGGTAGGATGGTAGACTCCAGTTTTCTAATGGCTAATTGTTGTTCAGTTGTTTGGTGGCTCATTAATCTGATTTATCATTGTACATCTCCTTCCAGAGTGGTGAAGGAAGAGATTTCTGATGACAGTGCCAAACTGCCCTGCTTCAATGGACGAGTGGTGTCCTGGGTTTGTACTAGTTTTTCTTCTCACCTTCTCTCTTGTCTTATTCATTCTGGTTTTTATTGTTTCTCATTTGAGGGTTATTACTGTTGAGGGCTTCAAAGGTATGCATGCTGTGATCCTACTGATGAAAATATTCAGACCAATAACAATTTTAAGGAAGGCTGTATGTTTGTGGTCAAAACCTTGACTGTATATGAAGTAAAAGCCAAAATATACCAAACCCAAACTTTGTGTAACCCAGCTTTGTGTAACTAGTAGTTTGGTAGCCTGCTAATGGACTGACAGGCTAATCCAGTAATATTTTGACCTAAAATTTGCTAAATGATGCACTTTAAAACCGTCTTATTAGTGATGCACAGTGAACATTATTTTGTGGGCTTTTTTTATTTTTCATTTAATGATTATTACAAATATTGCATGTCTACAGGCTATTACAACAATCAGAACATAGTGAAAAGGGATTTTCCTCGTGATGCAGAATAATGATATCCTGAAAAGGTGATAAGTTAAATATTGTGATAAATTGCTATATCCCACTATTCAGTGCATCAGTGGGATGTGCTGGACAAACTAGTTTGATCCGCGGAGGCCCCACCTCCCAATTTCTGTTACAAAGAGATCTCGTGGAGTCCATTTTTCAGTGGGTCAAGGCGACTCTACACAGTGTTATGCAGGTGGTTTTAATGTTATGGCTGATCAGTGTATATGCTATAGGTCAAAGTTTTGATTTAGATGCATCCAACGCCCACTCAGTTTGTAGTGTTCTGATTTACTGGTTTAGCCTGTTTTGCTGTAGTTGAAGTGTGTAGGTAGTAGTTTGCCAATCACTTGATCCTTAGAAGAGGATTATGAGTTCAATTTCCTCCCCAGTTTAGTTGTTCAATGTACTAGCAAAGATTTCCTCATCACACAATACCTCCAACACTGTTAGGGCGAAGGCTAGCACATGCTTTTTGAACTGCTGCTGACACAATGTCATAAGATAGCCCAGCGCACGTTAGGGGAGAATGCAAAGTTCTGTTATTTAAGTGTCACACTATTGCTAGCATCACATTATTGATGGTTGCTGAGGGAGGGCCACCCTTCCTGTTCAGAGAAAGCAAGCCCCGTTGCACTCTTTTGGGCTCCTGGCCATGGACAGGTATGGCATCACTTGGGCTCAAACTTGTAATGTCTTGGATTTGGCAGATTTTGTTGACCAGCTGGGATATCTGTGGGCTCTACTGTGTGCATTAGATGTTTGAAACAATACTTTCTATTGGTTTTTATTTGGTGAGTTCTCAGTAAGCTTGTGCGAGCCGGCAGAACACTGGTGCCTTAGAACAGCCCCACCGTTTGACCCACATTTGCGTAGTGTCTTATTCTAGCCTTGAAAAGCTCCAAGTGTGTATCTCACCTTTTCACATACAGAGTGAAACCCAGCCTTGAATGCAAACTCTCAATGAGAAGTGGGTTCTTAAGTCAAAAGGCTTGGACAAAACTAAGCCCGCTGGGATGGAAATGCTATACTAACATCAGGGTGGCTCAAGCTCCCTGGAGGAAGAGTGCACAATAGTGCCGCATCCATTACTGCTAGGAAAAGGAGATGGGAGACAGGTGCACAGATTGAGTTTTCTCCCATACACCTGTTCTTTGCTAGGGGCCTCAGTCTCCCACCAGTCCAAACTGATTTATTGAAAAATCTAGCTGATTTGAGAGGGCCTGAGGTGATACAGTTTTTATGGTGGGTAAATAATGATATTTAATCACATTGTTTAAACCGCATGTGTGGTTAGTAAAGCTGAGCCATGTTAAATTGGATTAAATGGGGTCAGGTAGCTGTGAATGGGATTTCCAGTGTCTTGACAAAGACTTTGATGTTTGTCTTTCAAATGTTAGTTATGTAATTTAGTGACACTGGATATTTGTCACTTGCGGCACTGTGCATGCTGTTTTTCCACTTTTTCATGAGGGTGTAGGCTCGAGCTAAAGTTCTGACAGTTAAATCTGATATTTTCCCATGAAGTTTCCCAGGAACTCTTTTCTTGGAGCGAGGGAAAATAAGTATTCAGATACTTCTGTTTTTGTTAAAAGCTTCCTGGGTATGCAGTACTGTGGAAAAGTCTTGACGCACCCTCATTTATTCATAGTTTGCTTTGAATCACCTTGTGGTGCAAAACTCCAGTGTAATACCTGTTTAACTGCCTTTGCGAGATTGGGTAGATTAAGTTAAACAAATGTGATCAAAGGTTTTACTGTGACATGCCGCAAAGTGCCAGAAGATGCAAGGTGCCTATATAAAGGTGTTCCAACTATTCCACATTCAGCACCACTGCTATACTAATCATCGGCCTGATCATCTGTAGCCATCTGCACTGGTTTCTTCACAGGTTCAGGCCTCGAGTTAGATTGTTTTTCTTAACCTTTAATGATTCTTATGTAGGTCACTGTGTTGCAGAAAAATAAGACAAATGGACTGAAAATGACAGCCAAAAACTTTTAAAGTCCTTCAGGAAGGAAGCCGGGAAAACTATCCCTCACAACTGTATGAAAAAACAAGAATGTCTGGCTGTTTTCTATGCAAAATATAAAGAAATGAGGGGTGACTCAAGACCTTTGCACAGTTCTGTATATCCACTTTGTGTACAAGCAGTGTATTTTGACTTTGTACTTCATAAACCTGTTTTCATAAACCTGATAGCATGATTATAACACGGACAATAAGGAAGGTAAGAAAGAAGCCAGCAGTCACTTGAACAGATTTCAGAACAACTATTACACAGAGAACCCTAAGTAAGGAACTGCACCACAGTTGCCTCCTAAAGATGCAGAAAATACAGCTGCAGACTAAATAGAAGGTAAGAATGCTTGCATTGTCTGTCCAATCTCCTGACTTGAATCCCTTGAAATTTGTAAATAATTATTATTAGAAGGAACGTTAAGACAGTTTGCTTTGAGGAATGGGGCAGAATTCAGCCACAATGGCACAAAAAGTCAATTACCTCTTACCAAAGGCGCCTAAGAGCTATAATTTTAAACAATGGCTTTGCAGTGGTGCACACTTATCTCGGAAGTAGTCAAAGAGCCAAGGCATGTTTGGAGTCCAGGTCTTGTTTTTTGTTAGCCTAGCACTGGAGCGGTGAGGATAATGTTGCTAGCAGACATGACGTCAAAAGTTACCTGAACCTTCTCCAATATTACATCTCTTATCCAGTTCCAGCTCTTCATTAAAGTGGCACAGACCTGTGGATGTGGTTTAGTATGTCTTTCTCTAAACTATAAGAAAAGGCAACCATTTCAGTCAGCACCAGGGCTGCTGCTTTTGACTGTCATTGCCACAAAAACTGATCCTAGATCTGATTCTACATGTTAAGGTCTGTGCAGCCTTAATGAAGAGCTGGATGTGGTCGGGTCGGTTTCACCTAAATTTTGCCAAATTATTACTTCAATTTCAGAATAATTTTCCGCATCAGTTTTAAAAACTATTCTTGTTTGTGCTTTTCTTCATATTTGTAAGTATTAACATCAAAGGACATAAATGTGCAGTGCATACATGCACAACTACATTAAATAACCAAAGTGTCTGACTACTTTTTTCCCTTCACTTTAGACAATATTTTTGTCAGTGTTCTTATACATAGTTGGCCTATGTTCCCGTGGCCAGTGGTGCCAGTTTATTTAAACTCACAAATTGAATTAGATTGGGGAGGGTGTACCTAAAACATTTAATGCAGTCACACATTTCTGGTAAAGCCTGTTAAAAATCATGTCTACTGGCCTTTTGATTTCTGGCAAAAACAAGATGTGAGCATGTAACATCTGCAGCACATC
>JBBPCX010068156.1:0-12486 GCA_037974365.1 Hydrocynus forskahlii | reverse complement strand
ACACACACACACACACACACACACACACACACACACACACACACACACACACACACACACACAGATACACACACACAATTTGACATCTGACCATTTTTCATGCACATAAGTGCTGAACTCAATACATAAGTGTATAAAATGTAAAGAACTACATGCAAGCAGTAAAATTAATATAATGCAAACATTTACTAGACCGGTGTCCAAATATTTCAACTTTCCAAAATACAAAAATATAAGGTTGAAATCAAAATAACAGCCCCAATCCCAAGAATTTTTTCATGCAATTGTCTCCACATACCAATCTGATTTCTGATGCCACTACTAAATAAATATACAGAAATGATCTTATACACTACACATTTATAAAGAAGTAAAACACAACTAAATGTAGGAGCTCATACTGTGCCATGATGTGCCATCCAAGAATAGTAGAGGAGCTGAGTTGGTGTTGGGCTGGTGGGAACTGTCCCCAATGGCCTGGTGGAACAACGAGCCTCTCCTTGCAGTCTAGGACTGAGCATTATCTCTATAGTCAGGTAGGACTACCCCTTATTCATCGGTCCCTCCCTCGTTTGTGTTCACATTCATCTTTAGACATTGGAGGGATGATTATCACGTGTCAGTTTCACACCTGCCAGACCAGTTTCTTGGCAACCACTTCAGGCTGCTACTGAAGCTCAAATGACAGTAAGTGTGAAATGTTCGCACACAAAATAGGAAACACAGGAGAAGTGCTTTATAGAAGTTGATGTATGTACAAGAGTTGATTATCCTTTTACAACTGAATCTGAAGTTTCCATGAATAGCTCAAAGTAAATTTACCCTTACTGTCGAGGTGTTTTTAAACTACTGTAGAAATTATTATGAGATTAACTGAATGTTAATCTCATCCCCTCATCATCTGCTGCTATATTATTGCATTCATATTTATTCTTACTGCATTAATACTAAGTGACTCTTTTAAGCCATTTTGCACTACTGACTGATCTGCTGGTACAGCACAATAAATCTTACACACAGCAATGTTACAGTGTCAGTAATTTTTGCACTATTTATTGTCTATTGTCTTCCGTTCATCTTGTTGCACTGAGTATGCTGATGACAAAAGAATTTCCACCGGGACAAATACAGTTCTTTCTTATCTTAATTTTATGTTCTTTAATAATAACAAACAAAGTAAAAGGTATTATTATATGGATAAATATAGATGCAAATGAACAGTGTCTGATTTCAGCAACACTTAACTGAGGAGTTTCCCAGGCGACTGTTATGTTGGCATCAGTGGTTAGCAGAACCACTCCAGCAGCAGAAATCTGCTTCAAAGGAATATGTGGAATCAGGGGAATTACTGATTCTGCAGGGCATTTCCCCTGTAAGAAACAAAAAAATTATCCCATAATGTCTTTCCTTCATGACTTTTAGGGAAGCAATAGGCATAAGGTTGGGTTTAAGAAAATTGGTTTTGTGGTCAAATTGGCCCAACGTCTTTGATCAAGCAACGTGTCACTTCTCATCCTCTCAGAACTTCAAGCATTGCTTGTCTTGAACCTCTGCTGCTCAAAAGAAGAGGAAGCCACGCATCAAGACTCTTTTCAGTCTCGGCACACCAGTGGTGGAACAAATTCCCTCTTGCGATCAGATCTGCGGAGTCCCTCGTGTCCTCAAGCGTCGTCTGAAGACCCACCTCTTCCAAGAGCATACTGGTGACTAACCGGCCCTCTCACTTCTCTCTTACACATCTTATATATATATATATAAGAAAACCCTCGGTACTTACCCTCTTAACTGTTTTTCTTGTGTATTAACCTCTGATTTTTTTCTTTTTGACAGAGTTTGTTAAGGTGTGGAACTTGGTTGAAAGCAGATGTTGATTTAAGTATAGCTTTACTGGCATGAAGAACAGATGTGGACAACTCAACCACGTCTCTCTGGATGAGAGCGCCTGCTAAATGCTGTAAATTTAACGTAAACGTCTCCTTATCTGTCCCTTCATAATACTGAAATAAAGAAATGCTCTCACCTGCCTCTTATATAAGGTGCAGGCCCTATTGCTCTTAGTGTAATAAAATAAAAAAGTACATGGGGGCACAAATATTTACTTTTAATTATATTTTTCATTTGTTTTGCACAAAAGATGGATATATTATAAAGACATTGATTAAATACATTATAAAGACGTTTTTATAAATTCAGTGTTAAATTCAGTAGTAATTTATAAGAACACCTGCTCCATTCAGCTTCTTTATCCCACTTTCCCTTGCTGAGTGGCACTTTTTTAAGTTATTGAACGTAGATGTAAAAGAATCATGGGCCTAATGGGAAAAATTACATCTGAACTGGCAAAATTATATGACATGGCGGAGCTGTTGGGTCATATTTTCATATTTCCATCTGCAGGTGTTCTACAGGTCACCTTGCACTGACATGCGCTGTGGTTTACATCATGCAAAGTTAGCTAGTTAACTATCAAGGAACATGCCAGTTATACTCAGTGATGCTGCTAGAAATTATGAACCATCACAAACCTAGAAAACACCTGATTAGCCAGATGTTAATAATTTGTTGACTGATGTAGCATTAGGAGTTTCTTACCTAATATTTAGCCTTTTGTAAATGACTAGTGCAGGGATGGTCAGAGGCATATTAGTGGAATCTCTCATTGATGTTTTTTTTTTAAAGATTCAAAATCCATTTTGTGGAATTTGTTAAAATTCAGTAATGTTTGAAATGTTGTTTAATGTGTTTACAAAGTTTGTCAAACACCATTAATGGCCCAGTGGCTCTAAACACATTTGTGGCAGCTGGTGGTCTGGTGGTTAGGGAGTAGCCCCTGTGATCAGAAGAATGTTGGTTCAGATCCCAGGACAGCTAGTGGCACCACTGGGATACCCTTGCGCAAGGTACACACACACTGCTCCGGTGTGCTCAGGAGACAAGTGCTTGTATTTTGTGATTGGTTTGGGGTGTTAATATTTCGTGATTCCTCATGATTCCTTGATGACTCCTGTCTCCTTTCAGTTTGTTGAAAGCTTCAGTTCTGAGTCTGGCTCTCATGCCTGTTTTTGTTTGAATAAATAAAGAATTAATCTATCTGCATTGGAATTCTGCGAGTGTGCCTGTTTTATGTGCTGGGAGTAGGAGGCAAGATGTGACAGTATAGGCCTATATCTAATACAATTACATACAAACATGTCACCGCGTAACAGTTTTGCTCTATGCCCTGCTCCATGAGGTTTCTGTTTGGGTTTTCACTCCATGACTCCGCCCCTGTCCCGATCCACCATAACCCCCTACACTTCATTTATGTTGTATAATGTTTGGTTTTCATATTATTTTGCACAGTCTATCAGTGTTTAAGTTTACAAATATATTTTCCCCTGAAAGTGCATTCACCTAAAAGTCCTCAATGTACACAAACGCTACAAATGAGTCAGCCTGCAATGGATGCAGCAAACCTGGGTATCCCAGATTCTGCATCCATGCTTGGTTGAGGTAGGTGACTGGGCCAGGTTTAGGGGGGCCTCCCCCAAGGGTGGCTGTGAGCGATGCAACCAGCTGCAGCTCCTCTGCAAGGTTAGTGGGGATGAGCGTATTGGCAGGCTGGTAGATTTAGTCATGGCTACTCTGGGGGAAATGGGGCCTGAATCAAACAGCGTGGGTGCTTGGATCAAGGCCACAAGTGTGGCCTTGGGGCATGTGGGGCAAGAAGGCCAAGAGTAGCCCCGTGTCTGAAGGCTTGGGGCTTGCAGGTTGGGCTTATGGGGCAGCTGGTCTTTTACGGCCGTGTTAAAATCTGTGGATGTGCTGCCACGGGGGTTCCCAGCTTTGGGCCCTTTGCTCCGGTTGTGGGTGAAATGGCAGATCAGACTCGCTGTCCTCTTTTGCTGGACGGCATTCTGGAGGACAATGCTGGGCATATTTGCGGCTGCCCTTTGCAGCAGTGTGCCCTGGCTATTGCCAATGAATTGGCCTCCGATCTTTTGTCCAGCTTGCCATGCTGAGCCCAGGTACATAATTCCCCCTGGCATTGCGGAAGATGCCCCCGAGTAGGCCCTGGCAAGATGAGAAGCTGCAACAAAAGAAAGAGTGCCTCTTCGCTGGGGCCCCAAAGTTCTCCAGAGGGCACCGCTTCGCTGGCTCACTGTCCCGGCAGATACTTCTTTGCTATCATCTTTGGCACCTTCTGCCACTTTGGAGCATTCTTTGTTGCCACTGGCACCACCTGCTGCTCTGGAGAGCTGGTCAGTGCTGCTGGTGTTCCTTACTGTTTCTGAAGGTGTCTCCTCAACATCTGCTTTTGGTCCTGTTCCTCCTGTTATTGATAAGACGGCCCACATGGATGGCCTACATGGATGAGGCGAAGAACCTGGCATCGTGGAGTCAGGACAACCGCCTCCAGCTGAACGTCTGCAAGACCAAGGAGCTGGTGGTGGACTATAGAAGGAGAAAACAGCAAGACTACAAGCCAGCGGAGAGGATGCTGTTCTTCAAGTATCTCTGTGTCCACATCTCCTCAGACCTGACCTGGACTGCTCACATTCAGGTCCAGTCCAAAAAGGCTAGGCAGTGCCTGTACCACCTCCGACAACTGGGGAAGTTTGGGGTCTCTCCAGTGACCCTCAGGACTTTTTATTCAGGTGCTGTAGAGAGCATCCTCACACAGAACTTCACATCCTGGTACAGGAATAGCTGTATTCCGGACCGAAAAGCTCTTCAGAAAGTGATCCGTGCAGCAGAATGCTGCTGCAGGTTTGTTCTCCCTTTCCAACAGGACATTTACACCAGGAGATGTTGGTCCAGAGCAGTTCGCATAATAAAGGACTTGTCCCACCCCAGTAACTAACTGTTTCAACTTCTCCAATTGGGCAGAAGGTTCCACACTATCAGGGCCAAAACAGAGAGTCTCAAGTGGAGCTTCCATCCTCAGGCCATTTGAGTCTTAAATCAGAACACGGCCCCACTCCCCTCATAGCATTACCATTTCATTACCATAAGGGACTGAAACAGGACCTCATATCACATTCATTGACATATTTCAGAACATTCACTGTCATATTTCATATCATATCTGATTTATTATTAAATCACACGCTGCTACTCTGTACATGCTGTTACACTTCTGTTCATCTTACTCTGGTCACTCTGTTTACATTACACTACATTCCTCTGGTCACTGTTCATTTACTCTGTTTACATTACTCTAGTCACTCTGTTTACATTACACTACGATGCTCTGCTCACTTTCGTTCACATTACTCTGCTTGCATTGCTGTTTTACATTGCTGTGCTAATATGGCAAAATGCACTTTATATTCCATTTGCACATTGTATGTATTGTTGCTACATTTATATAAACAAATATAAAAAACTCACATTTTTAAGCTTACATATTTTATCTCTAACTTGTGGTGCTCCTTGTTTGAGTTATTTACTTTAAGATTTGTGTTTTAGAAAATTACAGGTTTGTGTTTTTAAAATTTTTAATTTTACTTACATTTATACTTATGTCTACTTTACTTG
Source organism: Hydrocynus forskahlii (assembly GCA_037974365.1). Classification (NCBI taxonomy): domain Eukaryota; kingdom Metazoa; phylum Chordata; class Actinopteri; order Characiformes; family Alestidae; genus Hydrocynus; species Hydrocynus forskahlii. The sequence goes on along the minus strand of JBBPCX010068156.1, from coordinate 6,966 downwards.
TATTCATTTCTTTTTTCATTTGTGTTTCAGAAAATTTCAGATTTTTAATTTAAAATGTACTGTTTCCATTGTCAAAAAGGCGTGGCTCAGGATACATTTCACTGTGTGTTGTGCTTGTATGACTATGCATGTGACAAATAAAGAATCTTGAATCTTGAATTTTGCCCCCTGGTCAATAAGGGAAGGCTGTCCATCCATGTTTTTGGTCCTGTTATTGTGTCTGTTCTTGTCATGGTCCCTGTCCCTGTTATCGTGCCAAGAGATGTTGTAGCGGATGTGCTACTGACTTGTTTCCCTGTTAAGCCATCTTGTCTGGGGCCTGGTCTCCAGTTTAGTGTCCCAATTGCTATTCCACACCAGGTCTAGTCTCATACTCAGTCTTCTGTTTCCATCTCTGTCAAGCCACGTCTCCAGTCTAGTTCACAGTTCGCCTCTCTGTTTCTGGACCTTCCTTTGCTCCCAGTCTTGTCAACACCTCCTCAAGTCCTGTCTACAGCACCTGATTCACCTCTGTTTACTTCTTCTCCATTCCTGGTCCAACCCTGTTTCACTGCACCTGGACAGTCCTGTGTCCAGCCCTAATCCTGTCATTAGACCAGTCCCTAGTCCTGTCTTCGGTCCAGTCTACATGTTGGTATTTTCTCAGTTCCTGTCTACTTGTCCTATGTCTAGTCCCTCCATTTTTTTCAGTCTGTTTCTTCCTCATCTTTATTAAGTTTGTCCTGTCTGTTACCCCTCCTCTGCAATCACTCCTTGTTCCCAGTTGTTCTGTGTTCATCCATCTGTATGTTCAAATAAATAATCCCCTGCATTTGCCTAGAACTCCTCTTTCAGCCTACACAAACATTACAGTCCCATCCTGGTATACGTCTTGTTTCTCTCATTGTAATAAACAAAATGAAAATTAATGGATAAAAGTGGGAAAAGAGCATATTTCTAGTCATTTATGAATGTATTTCCTTTATTTTTGGGACGTAGAACACTAGCATTAGTGCTACTGGGTGCTGATTGCTCAGTGATTTGTTCATTGGTGCAATGAACATACACTAGGAACTGTTTGAAACTCTGTATAAAAATGATTAACCATTCACAAATTATTTTGCACAAAAGCTACTTATGAACCTATTCATTTTGCACTCCCCAGAGAACAGTCTATCATCTGACCTACCAAGAAGACAATGGGAGTTCTTCTCACTACAAGACCTCTGGTGTAGCTTCACAGCTCTACAGAACAGTATCTGATTACATTGCTTTATTGCAGCTATTCCGTTCACTGAAGGCATCAGACTCACCATATAATTATGTCATTTGTTGAATCATTGAAAACAATGATTTCTTTCGTGTAGATTACATGGTGCGAAGTGAATCATCACCCAGGTTCATCACCATTGTTTCTGTTTTGAGCCCATTTGTTTATACTCCTCACACCAGTAAATACCATCAACGACAGCCACAAGCTATACATACTAAGGTTATACAGTACTCTGAATTCCTCCCACACAAGCATTTATCATGAATCAAATTCCCAGGATGGGTGTACTACTCCTCCCTTTATCAAGTGACTTTAACAAGGAGCCAGAACACTTAAAACACTCCATCTAGTGAGAAAAAGTAGATTGTTTTGAGAGGAGGATTAATTATGCTTTGTTGAGAAATTAAACTGTGTCTTGCACACTCGCTGGTCTGCGTGAATATTTCTAAGTGTGTGCTTGTGCTTCCCAGCCAGTGTGCATAGGTCCTGTACTCTGAGGGAAAGCTCAGTATATGAAAACGTTTTTAGTACAGTATGGACAAGCTGTGAATTACCTCACCCATTTCTAAAATGCCTATAGCTTATATTCTCCACAAGAGGGCGGTATTAGCTCTTAAGTAGGTTTTGTGTGCATCATTGAACGAGAGAAAATGAAAATAAGATTAGAATTGCAGTGCATACTAAAAGGGGAGGAGTGAAGCACACCAAAATACCTCCAATCCTATACCGTAAAATCGTTCGCGGGGGTTATGTTCCAAGAGCACCCGCAAATTGTGAAAAAACGTGAATTTGTGATGTGGTAAAACAAAAAATGCCTAAAAATGCCTATTTTTATAGTCTAAACCCTAAATATGCCCCCACATTTGCTCCCAAAACACTTCAATTATAAACTCAGCTTAATACATCACCATTAGAATATGTAAACTTAAACCCGAATTCAAACTGTACAGTGTACACTGAACTCAAATATTTGACCATTTACAACAAAAATACATCTCTACATTATCTATTTTGAGAAAATTCAGTGTAGACTGATCAGTGCTCCTCTCTTATGCAGCTTATTGTTGTGGAGAAAATATTTCACACACCTTTTCTCTTAAATGGATTTCTTTGGTCATTCACTTGAGTTCCAAGTTGCCCTACCAAACTATTGACTATTGCTTTTTGAACCTTACTGCTGTAAAAATGATCAAATACACTGCCTATATTTAGAGTGAGTTATACAATGATCAGATGTAAATGTATACAGGCCAATATTAGGCTTATACATAGGCCTCTTGAGTTAAAACAAGTTTAATGGCTACATGATATTTTAACTAAAAGATGTGGTGCAAATGAATATTTTTTGATGTATTTCAATCAATTCAAGTAGGTGTTTATCATTTCAACCATATACACAGTGCACAGTGAAACAAAACATCGTTCTTCCAAGACCATGTTGCAACACAACAAAAACAGAGGTAACAAGTCTCCATATGTTCACCTCAGCCATCTGGGCATACTGGCAGATGAATCAATTGCTTTTGCAGCCACATCTGCAAAATTGTGTTCAAATGAATTTAGTTAATATGTCAGCTTCATCAAATTTTGAATACCTGTATTTAATAATGAACAGGCTAAACTGAACTTTGCTACAGTTTAGCTTGTTCATTATCCAATACAAACAGTAAAGGTGGTACACAAATTGTACCACATTTTGTCCAAAAAGGCTGGAGTATACAGTAGGTTATTTCTTTAGTTTGAGTATGTCTGTTTAAGAGGATGTCAATTGAATGCAGGCAGACATGCATCTGATTTCAATGAGTTAGAGACTTTTTGCTTATGGTATAGCGTTTTATTGATTTAGTGATTTTCTTGCCATCTTACTACCTTTCACATCATCAGTATTCATTCATTCATTCATTTTCTGTAACCAATTGATTACTACTAGGGTTGCGGGTACACAGAGCCTATCCCATCAGTATTTTTGCCGTCTCTTGCAGTGGAAAGAAAATCACCAGGAGTGCTTAGAGTGGTTTTAATGTTATCACTGTCTATATATTGTTAATAGTCTTTTTTCTATTACCTTTATGGACAGGTAAGTTTTGTTGTATCCAGTATTCCGTTACTATCCAAGTCTGATTCTCTGATGTGTCTCTGTAATTTGTGGAACAGCATGTCTCCGTTGTGCTGTGGGGTGCATTTTGCTAAAAGCACTTGGAACCATTTGCCTTCTTAGAGGAAAGGGGCACTACAGAGCAATACAAAAATCCATGTTTGGTCTTATTGCCTTTAGTCCATGATTTCTGTCCTGATGAATAAGGTTCCAGTGTGGTTTGATTAATATGAAAATGAAAATAATCAATGCTTTGGACAACAAGCTGTCATTTTAGGTCTCCCCAGAATGCCAGGCTTCCCTTGGAGCTTGTCACTGTATATGATGTTTGGTGGAACTCTCAAAGGGGCTGAAGTTCTAAACAAACTGCCAGTACTACCACAGTATGTACATAAAATAACTTAAGAAAATCAGATTTTGGCAATAATTCATTCAGAATGATCAGAAGTGTCCCAGAGAGGGGCAACACCTAGGGGGCGTGCAGGAGCAGTAACAAAGTAAAATTACAGGTGGATTGGATGAGGGTGGTTGTTTAAATACATGGATGAGGAAGTTGGATATGGAGAGCTTTTATTATCAGGACTGGCATTTACAAAGAAGACCATGACACAAAGAACAAACTATCTAATGACGCTAAGCTAAGCTAACAAAAAATACGAGGGACAGCACCTGCCCTTATACCTAGTGTGTCTAGACAGTTCAAAACCTGTGTGCTGAAATGTTTGTCCATGCACAATATTACCAGTTCTTAAATGAAGGGCAGCTGGTGGCCTAGTGGTTGGGGAGTTGCCATTGCAATCGAGTGGCTGTTGGTTTGAATCCCTACACACTGCTCCCCAGGTGCTGTGATGTTGGCTGCGAACTGCTTCACTTGGTGAAAGGATTAAATGCAGAGAAATAATTTCACATTGTTCACACTGTGTGCTGTGCTGTGGTATATGGCCATGTGACTATAAGGGGCCACTTCACTTTAAACCAGGGTTAGGGTTAGGGTTAGGGTTAGGGTTAGGCTCACACAAAATCAACTAATGAACAGTTCTATAAGACTACGGGCAGGCAATTCTAAAAAAAAATAAGCAAACAATCCCAACAAACAAACGAGCTTCAAGGTGCAGCTTTAAAATGGGAAGCTCCACCTCTTGGCCCGGTTTCTGCCTCCTCATTGGTTCTGTGATGTCAGCAAGCCAATGATGCTGACAGGGATCCACCTAAGAGAGGACAGCCAAAGACAGGGGAAAAGTAAAGTGGAGTCACCCTTATAGTCACATATGAAGGGGATGGCATCTTGCTCAAGTGTACCTCAGTGGTGCCCTAGCAGTCCTGGGTGGCGAACCCATGACCTTCTGATCGCAGGGGCAACTTGCTAACCACTAGGCCACTAGCCAGTGGAGAGAGAAAACATACAAGTGCAAGCACTTTCGCACATAACAAGAAGTCACTTAGTTATTAGGATTAACCTAACATCATCAGAACAATAAAACCACCTGCCACATGCTCTGTAGGTCGTCTTCGTGCCCCAAAAACCGCACTGGCCTGTTAAGGCTTGAACTCCACAAGACCACTGTAGGTGTGCTGTGGCACCAAGGCAATGGACGTCAAAGTTCCTTCTAACGGAACTGAAACCCACACTGTGTAGAGGCTAGAGCAGCTTTAAACGGAAATGTCACTGACTAATATACCATGTCAGCAGGATTTTACCTTTGTTTCCAATGGCTCTTTAAAACATTTATTAATTATAACTATTTTTGTTTTCAACTCATCAACATGCCCATGGCATTAAACTGTCTTTTTTAAAATGTAAAAGTCCATAAAGCTACTTCTCATTAAGCCTCTGTGGGAATTGCAGTTTTTAGACTTGTGAACTTCTGATATCCCTTTCTGGTGTTTTGTTTTGGGTGTTTGTTTTTTCTTGGTCTTGTTGCTCACAATCTGCTTACTCACATTTTGACTGTCCATGTTTTTTATTTGCTGCTATATTTTTCCTCTGATTACCTTCCATTCCACCTATTCACCTATCTATCATGTCTCTGGACAACATCGGATCTAAGCTGCTCAGCAGGTGCAGTGCCTGTCCAGGTTCAATGTATTCTTTCTGATTCCTTTGCCTTGTTTCCAACAATTGCTGTACTTTGTTGTTTAACGTCTAAGGTTTCAACAACTGACATGCATGTATAAATCTGGTACTCAAAGCTGGGCTGGTGATGCTCAAATATCCTCTATGGAGGTGCTTCTCATGTTCAACAGAGAGAAGTAAGGATCCTTCCCATCAGCTTTAGTCTTCTTAAGCATGAGCTTGACAGTCTGAACTCCTTTCAGCCATTACATTAGACTGGTGTGTGGTGGGGGCTTGCGGATTTGTGCTTGAACTCCTAGTCTTTTGCCAAAGCTTGGAATTCATGGCCCATTATCTGAAATTAATGTTTCAGGAATTCCATGCCTGGACTTCAAATGACTGCTACACTTCTTGCCCCTGACTGCAGCCTCTCTACTTCAATGAACTTGGAATAATAGTCACACTGCCAGTATCAGTGGTAACTGGTGACTGATCGCAGTACATATTTTGATTAAACTGTATTTTGTGATGGCTGCACAAAAAGTCGTGAGATCGGTTTGAGTAGCAACATAACAGGGAACGTGCACTAAAATTAGACACTCCTGCTAGTCAAAGGTGAAGATGTCAACAAATATCTTCTGCTAAGTCTTTAAAGTTAGTGCTCTGCACTTCACAATTGCTCACCATTTGTGTTAAACTCCTAGACCAAAACACCACATCTCACTGTCTGCAGCTCTCTGTGCCTCAGTGACTTTCAATAATTTGCTTTACCATTTCAGCTCTCATTGCTGCTCCTTTAAAAACAACTCCTTTCACACTTGAAATTTCCCCTCTGAAGTTCCAATACCCTTTTCTCTCATTTGCATTGTGGTTCCTTCTTTCTGGCCATCCATCTTGCTGACTGTGCAGAGATGTTCCTTCTGCCACTGCCAGGCAACTTCACTGTGAAGTCCATGCACTGGCTCAGTGTATTGTGACAAATAGCGAATGAACTTTGCAAGAAAATTTAATATGCCTAGGAATCATGCCACATCCTTCACATCCTTCTTGCATTCTGGGGTGGGAATATTTCTGAGTGGACACCAAATAGAGGTCAAAAGTATCTGTTGCTTCCAAAAGGAGTGTTTAGATGTACAAAGGTGAGAGCTGGCATCATCTAGTTTGAGTTGGCAAAACCTGAACTTGCAGTAACTAAAGTATTAGTCAAGTTATTTCATCAACTACTAGTAGCTGGTAATGTTCTCTCATCATTGTGGTGTTGAGATCATGTAGGCCAGATTCTCAATTTGACGTTGGACTTTCCAGTCGTTACTAAAGCATGGGTTCTTTACATTCATTTTTTCCATTCTGTTTAAATGGTTTGCATGTTCTTCACCCAGAGCGACTAGAGTGACTAGAATTTATCTAGGTGGATGGACTTTTTAAACCACATTTTCATCTGTTCGCATAGTTCCCACTCAAGGCCACATACACTGTGTTCCAAATTTTAATGCAAATTATATTTTTCTCTGATTTTCCTAAATAGTCGATGCAAATGACAGTCAGCATAATTTTCAAGTCATCAAC
>JBBPCX010068155.1:0-12490 GCA_037974365.1 Hydrocynus forskahlii | reverse complement strand
GGTGTGTGTGTGTGTGTGTGTGTGTGTGTGTGTGTGTATATGTGTGGGTGGGTGTGTGTGTGCGTGTGTGTGCGTGTGTGCGCGTGTGTGCGTGTGTGTGTGTATGTGCGTGTGTGTGCATGTGTGTGCGTGCGCGTGTGTGTGTGCGTGTGTATGTGCGTGTGTATGTGTGTGTGGGTGCGTGCTTGCGTGTGTGTGTGCGTGTGTGTGTGTGCGTGCGTGTGTGTGTGTGTGTGTATATGTGTGTGTGTGTGTGTGTGTGTGTGTGTGTGAGAGAGAAGAGGAAGTGAGGAGGTGGCAGACTCAGATCGAGGTGAGCGTGAGTGCGGTCCTGCTGCAGATGGTGAAGAGAAGCGTCTGCAGGTGAAGATCCAGGCCTTCGAGGAGAAGATGGGCGAGGAGGGAGCGGAGGCAGAGGTGGGGGGGGGCGCCTCCCCCGGACCTCAGAGGCGCCACAGCCTGGGACAGGCAGCACGGGACGAGCGCAGAGAAATGAGGTTTAATAGGTGGGCCGGACCTTGTTTGACCTTATTAACAGTCTCTAATGTGTTTCCAGCATTAGACATATTAAATGTCTCTCTCTCTCTCAGGTCCAAGAGCCTTGCCTTGCACGCCGTCCGCTCACGCTCTACCAATCCTGACGGGGTCCCAGAAGGTGAGGGCATGGAGCTGACCCCTGAGTCCTACCTGTTTGAGACCTGCTCTGGCCCTGAGACTGCCCCTGCCCCTCCACCGGAGAACCACGCCGACCCCATCGAGAAGCACAGCGCCCAGGAAGCGGGAGCGCCCAGGCAGGTGGAGAAGGAGGGGGCGGGGCCTCGAGAGGGGGACCGACTGTGGACACACCTGCGGGACAACTTGGAGAAAATCAGGGCCTTCTGCTCTGAGATGATCAAGCAGATCCCCATCCCAGAGCAGTGCGTCATTGAAGGTACGCCAACACGCATAATAAAGCATCTGTCCATCCAGAAATCATGTTTTCAAATGTTCAGAGGTCTCAAACAGACTCTCTTATGTGGTTTCAGCCGCTGTGTGACATGCCTGTAATATAATCACAGGAATCTTTGATCCGAGTTTATACGTCACGTTGAATCAGAGATCTTAATCTTTTAAAAACATAAACTTTATGGTGTTTGGAACTTCAAAAATGGTGGTAAAAACATAAGTGGTAAAAACATTTTGGGGTGGGATGAAGAGGTGTTTGAGAGAGTCGGGGTGGGATGAAGGGGCGTTTTAGAGGGTGGGGGGGTGAAGGGGTGTTTGAGAGGGTGGGGGTTTAGGAAGGTGTGTTTGAGAGGGTGGGGGGTGAAGGGGTGTTTGAGAGGGTGGGGTTGGGAGGAAGGTGTGTTTGAGAGGGTGGGGGTGGGAGGAAGGCGTGTTTGAGAGGGTGGGGGTGGGAGGAAGGGGTGTTTGAGAGGCTGGGGTTGGGAGGAAGGGGTGTTTGAGAGGGTGGGGGTGGGAGGATGTCCTTTCCTATACAATCAATACCTTCTGCTCGTATTAAAAGGTATTTCCACCAATTTCTTTTAATTTCTGTTTAACGAAAATATGATGCAAACAAGGTTGATTCGAGAGGTTTGGTGATCATTCTCGGCAGCGGTGGTGGAACCAGATGTCTGAAGTGGTTAAAAAGTATTTAATAGAATCTTCCTCATGGATGGCTGTCATAGGTAACATAATGGGTTTGACTGGAACAGTTTCCAATCAGATTCACTCAGAATGACTAATGCAGACTGGATTATGCAGAAATTTTTGGAAAAAATGGTGAAATTCCCCGGTAGATAATACTGATGTTGGCTAGTCATAGCCTCTCATAATTCTTGCCATGTTTCATGTCTAAAACACAGTGAGGGAGGTTTGGGTTTGGGTTTGAGTATATCTGATCTCTCAGCAGTGGGTCGGGGGGGCTTTTCTGGCAGTTCTACTGCAGACTTCCTGTTCTGCACGTCCATGTAAGTTTAACGCTCCCCTACAGAGGAGCAGCAGGCTAATTCATCAGACTGTGTGTGTGTGTGTGTGTGTGTGTGTGTGTGTGTCAGCAGGAGGCACTGAGGTGAGTCATACTCACCACAACATGTGGAAAGTGTAGGTAATATTACAGTCAGATGTTTTGGAGCAGAGAGATCGATCCTCTGCAGGTTAAGGCTAACAGTAGCCGGCCAGTCGTATGACATCACTGAGCGAAATGAAAATGCTTTACGTGCTTTTATGTCCATTCATTTCCGTCTGGCATGTCATAGAGTGGAAACCTTTCAATCCTTTAACTGACTTAGTGCTATATTATACACTCAAAAACTACACACACTCTGGAGCGATGAAGCCTCACTGGTACCAGGCAGCTGCTTATAACCCTTAGAAACACAGAGTTATTATTTATACAGTGCTGTGAGTTGGATTTAAATGTCATAAAGGGTTAATAATGGTTATTAATTGGGTCATAAACTCCCTAAAATCATTAACGAGCAGTTATTATAATAAGCTGAGGAAGTTTGGGGTTCGAATCCCAGCTGCTGGTGTCATCGCTGAGGTTCCCTTGAGCAAGGTACCATCCCCACACACTGTATTGACCTTTTTACTGGGTATTAAACTGCGTTTGTTGCTTTATTAACCTTTTGAACTCCATGAACGCATTTTGTGTTTATTTTTATAACTTTTGTGCGACAGGAGTAACACATATGCATGATACACCATTCACTGTCATCAGTAAGATTTATAAGAGAGAGTAAGAGAGTAAATTTAAAAAGGTTTCCCACAAAAAAACACACTGCAGAAATTCCATAAAACACCATAAAACTCCATAAAACACCATAAAACACCATAAAACTCCATAAAACACCATAGAACTCCATACTTCAGGTGCATATAAAGCGTGCGTTCACTTCCACGATGGTCCACAAACTTGTCGTTGGATTCAGTGTAACGAATTCGTCATAATTCATCATAAATTTTCCCACTGTCTTTCTATATAATAAATATACATTTATTTTCATTCTGTTGCTATATTATTTTTTTTAATAATGTTGTTGTGTTATATATGTGTGATATATGTTGTATTTGTAACTGTTGGGCGAAAGTGTGTGACTGCATTCTAGAGGTCGTCTGATCAACTTCTTCAGCAGTAATAATGTTACCAAGGATGGTCAAATTCAAATTCAGTCTGGAAATAAGCAATATTTTCATATTGTAATAAGCCTTAGAATGTCCCAGCTTGAAAAAAAAATTATATAACAAGCTATGGACCTTTACCCCGCACAAGTGAAATCTCTACTGAACAAGATTGTCTTGTAGAAATAAAAGAAAAAAAGTCAAATTTCACTAGGTGAAAACTAGAATTTGTATATAAAAACGGTAATATCAAGATTTTACTTGTTAGTTTCACATCAAGTAATTACATAAATAAGTAGCCCTGGGTCTTCTGAAAAAAAAACAAAACAACATAAGGCATGAATGGCTAGCTTATGGAATTAACATGTTATAGCCCGATAAATAAAGGGATGAAAAAACGCTCATGAATGGCCCAGAGTTCAAAAGGTTAATAACATTCAGACACTAATAACACCACTCATAAACCCCTTATGAAGCCTTTTTGGGAAGCGGATTACAGTAATTCACTACAGTCTGGAGCCAAAGGTACACTACACGTGAGTGTGTGTGAGATTCAAGATGTTGAAATGATCATTTTTCAGTCATTTACAATATTGCAGGCTGAACATTTCTGTATGTGAAACAGTGCTTGACTTTTACAGTGACACCTTCAGCAGCTCCTATAATACCTATTTAGAGACGGACCCTGCTGATGGTCCCCAAAACAGGCCGAGTTTGAACTTCTGGAAACTTGAAATAGCCTCATATTTATGCATTTGGTGTTCTCAGCCCTGTGTGCTCATAACCAGGTAAAGTTTTATGGGAGCCCTCCCGTCTTTAGTACCTGTATTACTCATGCACCACCAGTTAAAGGCAGTTCATGTGCTGATGTAAGTAGAAGAGCTGGTGACTCCTGACAGTTCAGCCCCACAGAGGCCCTGAGGGATGAACCTGGATCCCTTACATCGTGGTAACTTGTCCTAAAGAGAGGTACAGCAAAGGTCCATCCACGCTCCTTTCAAGGGTTCATGCTTTGACCAACGTACTGGAGCCCTTTTCTCATAGTGTCCTGTTTTGCAAAAAAGAAAAAGAATCTTTCGTATTTTGGTCCTGCATTTGTGTTTTTGAGAGCGAAACAAGATGTAAACATCATGTAATTTTGATGTAGAAATGATGCAAAATAAATCTAATTGTATATCAATGTAATTAATGATGTAATCAGCGATTCCGTGTAAATGTTATCTGCAGCATGTGACATATAGAAGGCTGCTTTCAGCTTGTGTCACTGCTGTTTATACTGGGGCCCCTGAGCACAGCTAGGATGCATCATGTCCCAGAACCTGCTTTATTATATCTACTGTGGAGCCCTAGTGATAAAAAGCCACTCCCCTTTTACAGCACTAGTCACAGATGTCTTGAGCGAGTGGTAAAAGAGGGTGATTTTCTTTGCAGTATTTTACTGTATTTTTCTGTTACAGCACTGAGTTTAAGTTTTTACTGCAGCCAGGTTTCCTAATGATAAGAGCACTAGATAAATGACACTGTAAGGTCTGGGGCGGAGCTCCAGCTGAGAAGATCTCGGCCCCCTGTGGATCCTCAGTAGTGCTCCTACTGCCGGATCACACGGCAAGGCGCTGTCAGAACCAACAGTTTGAACTTGTTCTGACATCACAGCGCAGATTGTTCTAATCAGTCGGTGCTTGCAGAGGTTCTGCGACCCCTGGAGAGGGAGCGAGTGGGGAGTCCGCAGTCGGGCCGCTCTCCCCCCTCGGGGCGAAAGGATATGACATCAGAGAGAGTTGATGATATACAGGCTGAGACCTTGGTCTGGGGTCCTTGGATGCATGCAGGTCAAAAGGTCACATTCTACACTCTTTAGTCTGATTACTGCCGCTGGTTTTACTTAGGAAAGACTCTGTGGCTTATGTGTAATTTACAGCGTACAGAAACCCTTCAGGGACCCTTGTGTGCCTCAGTAAGGTGATCAGGGACGTTACAATAACTCGATTAATCTTAAATTGTAAATGAAATTATCAGTTCTTAGTTTGGCAGTTTGATAATCCATATTTAATTTTTTTAAATTAATTCTTTCAAATTAATTGCTGTAAGGGTGATTAATAGGATGTAGAGAAAAAGTTTTGAACACACAGTTTGTGTTTAGTCACTTAGCAGATGCTAAAATGACTCACAAAAAGTGCAAAGTGTATAAAGAGTAAATAAAAAATAGCAATAAAAGGAAAAGAAACATTCAGCCTGACTTCTGGTAGGACTTCAAATAACAGCATAAATATAAATGACAGAATATGTATATACATATTTATGAACTTATTCTGGGGACAGGACAGGGAGAACGGTAAGAGATGGTAGAGAGAAAGTTAGAGAGAAAGATAGAGGGAAAGATAGAGAAAGAAAGATAGAGGGAAAGATAGAGAGAATGGTAGAGAGAACGGTAGAGAGAAAGGTAGAGAGAAAGATGGAGAGAGAGGTAGAGAGAAAGAAAGAGAGAGGTAGAGAGAAAGATAGAGAGAATGGTAGAGAGAAAGAGACAAAGATAGAGAAAGACAGAGAGAAAGATAGAGAGAGAGGTAGAGAGAAAGATAGAGAGAATGGTAGAGAGAAAGATAGAGACAAAGATATAGAGAAAGACAGAGAGAAAGATAGAGGGAAAGATAGAGAGAGAGGTAGAGAGAAAGATAGAGAGAGAGGTAGAGAGATAGAGAGAGAGGTAGAGTGAGAGGTAGGGAGAAAGATAGAGAGGTAGAGAAAAAGATAGAGGTAGAGAGAAAGATAAAGAGAGGTAGAGAGATAGAGAGAGCGGTAGAGTGAGAGGTAGAAGAAAGATAGAGAGAGGTAGAGAGAGAGCAAGAGAGAGGTAGAGAGAACGATAGAGAGAAAGATAGAGAGGTAGAGAGAGAGGTAGAGTGGACCTGTGCGGCCTGTGTGTAAATGAAGCTCCGCTGTGCAGCCGCTCCGGGTCTCTGTAAGTTCCTGGATGTCTCTGTAAGTTCCTGGATGTCTCTGTAAGTTCCTGGATGTCTCTGTAAGTTCCTGGATGTGGGTTTAGGCCTCTCAGCCTGTGAGCATCAGCCTTTCCCCAGAAAACGCGTATGTATTATATTTATATATAATATAAATCTTAAAAGTGCAAAACCCCTGCATCGCTTCAAAGGATCCTGTTAAACAGAGACTTCTAGAGGCGAATTTCCTACATTCGTTGATGAACCCCTGATGAAAGGAGGATGGATATCAGGAGAAATCAATGATCCTTGAACTAATTCAAAGAAACTAAAGTCTTTAGTTTTGAAAGGCCTTTCAGTGTCCCCAGAATTTTATGACTTTCATATTATTGAATGCCTTGAACATGAAAGAATATTTGTTCAGCAAGAAGTGGGAAACTTAAATCAGAGCAGAAAGACTGTTAGCTGATTTATTGATTAGGGTTAGAAGTGGTATTAACATCATTCACTAACAGAGTATCAGAAAGCAACAAAATATGTGTCCGAACCTTTGCACACAACAGTATCTCTCTATTTGTTCATCTGTCCATCCGCCCTCCGACAGATCTGTCCTTGTGTTTCAGACTCCCATCGTGGTTGCGTGGCCAAGCTGTCCTTCTCCTGCCTGCTAAAGGGTCATTACTGCCTTTATGGAAAGTCCAGCTTTGTACTGTCCAGCCGCCAGCCACACCTCTGGATCCGCATCATGCTGCTCGCTCTGCAGGTCAGTGTGTGTGTTCGTATTTATGAGAAAAACTGTGCCTGCAGAACAAAGCTGATCAAATACAGAAGTATGAAGAAGTGCCCGGCCCACTGAAAGACACTCCAGAGGACAAAAGAATCTTAACAGAAATCAGCAGGAACACTCAAACAGCAATCATTCGGAAAAGGAAACTGTCAGATTTGAACCAAAACCTTCTCTTCCTCCCAAGCGACACGTTTACATGATGTCCAGAAAGGATTAGCAAATATGTGCTTTATGATAACAAATCTTTTAGAGGTGCTTACAGTCAAATTCTTAGATGCATTGATCCGGTTACAGCTCAGTGTTACAGAGGTGGACAAACGCAGTGTTAGAGTAACTGGTGTAGCGAAGCAGGGAACCGAACCCAGGGGGTGGGAGTGGCCTAGTGGAGCTGACGTCCTTGTATGGAATTATGTACAATTTAACAGGTGTATATGTATGTATGGAAAGTATACCAGGTGGAGTTATTTTGGACCATTTGGCATATTTTTTGATTGTGTGTATATGTATGTGTGTGTGTGTGTGTGTGTTTGTGTGGTGTGTACGTGTGCGTGCGTGTGTGTGTGTGGTGTGTACGTGTGCGTGTGTGTGTGTGTGTGTGTGTGTGTGTATGCGTGCATGCATGCGTGTGTGCGTGCGTGTGTGTGTGCTGTGTACGTATACGTGCGTGTGTGTGTATGTGTGCATGCATGCGTGTGTGTGTGTGTGTGGTGTGTACGTGTACGTGCGTGCGTGTGTGTGTGTGTGTGTATGTGTGCATGCATGCGTGTGTGTGCGTGTGTGTGTGTGGTGTGTACGTGTGTGTGTGTGTGTGTGCGTGTGTGTGCTGTGTACGTGTAAATGAGTTTGTGTGTGTGTGAGTGTGTGTAAATGTGTGTGTGTGTGTGTGTGTGTGAGTGTGTGTAAATGTGTTTGTGTGTGTGTGTGTGTGTGTGTGTGAGTGTGTGTGTGTGTGTGAATGTTGCTGCAGAAGGTCAGTCTGAGCCACTGAAGCTGCTGTTGTTCGAGCAGTTAGAAGTAATGAATAAAAAACTCGACCAGAAGCAGAGAGGCCTCCAGCGCCGAAGGGGTAAACATTGACTCGTTGTTTTTGGAGGCTGCATTTCTGTAAACACTTTCACTCAATGTGTTCTTCATTTAAGGTCCAGATCCGTCCATAAACCCGTGAAGAAACATCTCTGTCCTGTATGTTGGTTTGTGGAGAAAAGGATCTCAAAGTGGCCCCTGATTCGCTGTAAAAATTCAAGATAAAATCCATCGATTGACTGTTGAATAGAATCACCGCTTTAAACACAGCCCACACCGACACCCGCTGTTGACCTTCAGACAGAGGGCAAAACTCAGAGTGAGACTGTGGGAGGCAGAACTGCAAATACAGTGTGTGAGAACGATAGATAGATGGATGGATAAATGTATGGACGGACGGACGGACAGATAGATAGACGGACGGAAAGAACTGTGTGATACTTTACTTTTTTCGTGATCAACACAAAGTGAATGTCGGTCACTAACGACAGACCTGATGTGTCTCTGACTAGCAGTTTGGACCTCTGTGGTTAAATAACGTGTGGTTAAATAATACAGACTGTAAAATACTGGAAACCAGTTACCAGTTCCAGTCAGTTACATTCCCGCACGCCTGATATTTTCCTGTAGTAAACGTTTAAAAAGCAGTGCATCACTTATTTATTTGTTTATTTTAAATCTGCGGATGGGCCCAGACGTCTGGCCTGTGGTGTGTATGTGTATAAATATATACTCAGTATCGATATCGGTCTGATTTGGGGGAAAATCTGATATCAGAAAGATCCTAAACAATCCCTGTAAATCCTGAACTGAACTGTGATCATTGCGTCGTAAAAAGATTCACACAGATGAGGACACAGCAGGGCTGCGTCCCAAACGGCTCCCTGCTCCCTACATAGTGCAACACAGAGACACCGGAGACTCAGACATGTGTGCAGAACTCCAGAATGGACACACCGGGACTGTATGGGTGTAGAAACTGCAGTTTTATAACTTACACAGCGCCCCCTTGAGGAAGTAGGGAGCTGTTTCGGACTCAGACAGGTGATTAGTAGTTGACGAGAGGGAGAAAGATGGTACTGGACTGATGTCGGTATAAGACATTTGTGGGTGCGGTATCAGTATCGATATTGGAATAAGACATCATCGAGTTTCATCGAACCCCCTCTTATATATTACAGCCTGAAGCTGAAATAGAAACGCACCTTGTTAGTTCTTTAATCATTTTACACACATTCATTTGAATTATTGCCCTAACATTATCATTTGAAAGACTAACGTCAGTCCTATCCCGAAATGTGGTGACTTCTGATTTTTGGTGACATCACCGTGCCCCAGTGGGCGCGGCAAAATCTCATCAACCTCCTACAGGAAGACGTGAAGCTGAGGTTGTTATTAATGAGCTGTGGGGTTTTCAGATGAATTCGCTCTTCTGCCCCAGTGATCATCTCTCCTCAGAGTCTGACTGATCTCCTGCTCCTCCAGCCCCGCCCCCTGCCCCCCGCCGCCGCCGCCGCCGCCACCGCCACGCTCCAGAGCGAAATAATCGCCTCTAATGGCCGTTATTAACACGCCCCTCTGCAGACTGGATATGATACAGTGTTCTGAAGCTCCTGTGCAGGATTCCTCTCGGACGTCCGTTAAGTGGCCTGGACTCGGACTGGCCGGCGTCCTTCACCGCGGCGAGAGAGAGGAGGGGGTCAGCGGTGTGTGTGTTTCACTCCGGCGTGGAGAGCGGAGTGTGTGACCGGGGAGCTGATCAGTGAAGTCAGGCAGAGATTTCCCATCTGCTCCAGATCACAGCCCTCCAGGGCAACACCGGGACAAACCGCCGCAGAAACCACAGCACCACCACAGAGCACGGATAGAGGCCATCATCATCATCATCATCATAACAATAACAATAATGATGATAATCATATTAATAATAATAACACTGATCATAACCATAACAATAACAACAACAAAACAACAACAACAATAATGATAACTAGAAAAAACAAAATTCCTGAAGAAATTTTAAAAGGGACTGCCGCCATAACACCACCTGCAGACTCCATACCAACCATCTCCTACATCGCATAAGCGAAGCGTTTGCATTAACATAGCATTAACATTAATGGAGCACTAGCATTAGCATAGCGCTAGCATTAACATTACCATAGAACTGGCATTAACATAGCATTAACAATAACATAGTGCTAGCATTAGCATAGCGCTAACAGTAGCATAGCGCAAGCTTTACCATACTGCTAGCATTGACATTAGCATAGCGCTAGCATTAACATAGCGCTAGCATTAACAGAAACATAGCATTAGCATTAACATTATCATGGCATTAGAATTAGCTTAGAATTAGCTTAGCATTAGCATAGCGCTAGCATTAACATAGCACTAGCATTAACATTACCATAGCGCTAGCATTAGCATTTACATAGTGCTAGCATTAGTATAGTGCTAGCATTAGCATTGCGCTAGCATTAACATACTAGCATTTAATGGGGCAGTCCCTTAATAATAATAATAATACTGATCATAACCATAACAATAACAACAACAAAACAACAACAACAACAACAACAACAATGATAATAATAATAATAATAATAATGATCATAATCATAACAATAACAACAACAAAACAACAATAATGATAATAATAATAATAATACTGATGATAGCATAACAATAACAACAACAACACAGCAACAACAACAACAACAATAATAATAATAATGATCATAACCACAACAATAATAACAGCAAAACAACAACAACAACAACAACAACAATAATAATCATCATCATCATCATCATAATACTGATCATAACCATAAAAATAACAACAAAACAACGATAATAATAATAATAATAATAATAATAATAATAATAATAAAAATACTGATCATAACCATAACAACAACAACAAAACAACAATAACAACAATAATAATAATAATAATAATAGTAATAATAATAATAATAATAAATAGTAAGCATAGACTTTGCATATGTATATTTTTGCATAATGTATAACAAAACATAAGTTACAAAAAAAGGAATAAAGACAAAAAAGTGATTACAGTCATAGCAAAATAATAACCGTGCTTTTAAGTGAATTTCATTAAATAAATATAAGATATTTAGCAATGTGAGTGTGTGTGTGTGTGTGTGTGTCTGTGTGTGTGTGTGTGTATCTAAGTGTGTGTGTGTGTGTGTGTGTGTGTGTGTATCTAAGTGTGTGTGTGTGTATCTAAGTGTGTGTGTGTGTGTATCTAAGTGTGTGTGTGTGTTTGATCCGAGACTCAGCGCTCACCTGCTCTCGGTCGGATGAATTGATTTTAATTAGTCTGTGCGGCGGCGGTAGTTTCGCCGCTAATTAGGTTCTGAACTCTTGGTGGAGCAGAGATGACGTTAACGATCGCGGCTCTCTGAGTCGCCACCGTACACGAATGGATCGGTCGTAATGGAGCGACCTTTCGGCGACCTTTCGACTCCTGTGATTGCTAAAGAGTGGCTGGGTGTGTGTGTGGGGGTCCGGCTGAGACCCCCCGGCTCAGAGGAGAGAACCCCAGCGCCGGCAGGACTGGAGACGAGAGTAACTGATGTGAGGAGTAACGCTGCGTTGCGGTGTTTGATACCTGCAGTAATCCCGAGAAGACGTCTCCGCGTGACGCCTCAGCAGAATCCGGGATTGATTCGTCAGTAATTTTTACGTTTCCGTTCCTCGTCGGCCTCGTGCTGCAGTCCTGGGGGGGGACTTTTTTTTTTTTTATTTTTTTTTTGGAGCTGCCACGCGAGAATATATAATTTGTCCATAAAAGGCATCTGGACGGGAGATTACCCGCCCGTTATCTGCTGAGAACCAGCTGCCGGGGAAATCACAGAGGATATTAATGTGGGGGAATTAAATAATAATAATGAAATAATAATGCTGCACGTATAAATACTTCATAATGAAGTCTCCTGGATTTTCCTTTCTTTCTGTATTTTTTTTCTGCTGACGCGGTAATAATGTGGGGAGGTTTATTGCTCCCGCACGTTAAGAGGAGCGATGAGGCCGATTGATATTGCGCGGCCATATCTCGCGCTTCAAACGGCCCTGAAGGATCGCGGGAATGAGTTTTCTTCCAGCTTGGAGGAAAGAACAGAGAGCTTCACTTATTCCTCTCCTTTACCCCCCCCCCCACCACCCTCACACCCCTCATCATTTATTCACAGAACAATCTGATCAGTTCCGACGCTCCCCGGATGAGCAGGCCTCGCGAGGCCCTTTGTGCAGACTTACAGTTATGAGCCGGCACTGAACGCTCTGCGGTGAAAAACGACATTAAATTGCTGTTGTTAGTGACGCTGAGGGACCGGCAGTGATGTCCTGTGGTCACTTTTCTCATAGTTAGTTCCTACTGCGCGACCCCACAGTTACCTGGCACTGGACCTCCACCTGGACTGGACACAATCAATAATGGTTTGATAAAAATCTGGCTGGATTTGTCTCAGCCCCCCTCAGAAAGTTCTAATCCAGCCCTTACAACCTTAACGTAGCGTAACGGAATGTAACGCAACTAGTGCTGTCAAGCGATTAAAATTTTTGATCTAATTAATTACATGGTGTGGCGATTAATTAATCTAATTAATCG
>JBBPCX010068154.1:0-12491 GCA_037974365.1 Hydrocynus forskahlii | reverse complement strand
AGAGGGAGGACCACCCTACCCACCCAGAGAGAGAGAGAGGACAGTTATACTGAGTGATGGGGGAGAGGGAGGACCACACTACCCCGCCCCCCAGAGAGAGAGAGGACAGTTATACTGAGTAATGGGGAGAGGGTGGACGGTAGCGTTATAGTACAATCATTTACATACTGAATAGATTAGGATTATTTTCAGAAAGGTATCAGAAAGGTAAATTATTGGAAAATTGATTATTGTTGTCAGATACACATGTTGCAAAGCAAAACCCTGGTCCTGTTCTGGGTACGAGTGAACATTATTGAGGATTGAGGTGAAGGTTTTTCATATGATGGACTACAGGCCGAGAATTTGCCTTTTATGTTCCAGATAGTGGACAGAGGGTAGCACTGTTGCCTCACACCTCTAGGGTTGGGGGTTTGAGCCCAAGGCCTTGTGTGTGTGGAGTCTGCATGTTCTCCTCGTGGTGGTGGGTTTCCTCCGGCGTCTCTGGTTTCTGGGCTGGTGAAGACCCCGGTATAGGCTCCGTGTAGGCGCTACCCTAGTAAGGATTAAGCGGTTACAGAAAATGAGTGAATGTTCCAGATGAAAAAATGACCGCTGGAAAATAAAAGTGCACTTCATGACCCTGTAGGAGTTTCTGGAGAGGTACGGATACCTACACAAGGAGGAGCAAACACACAGCGCTAACGAGGTCCACGCAGCCGTCAGGTAACTTCTCCGATCACCAAGTAATCAGAATCACTTCATTTGCATGTAAATAATTGCTTCTACCTATGGGTTTCTTTCTGCATGTGCTGATTTTAGGCCTCAGTTTCTGCTGTGCAGCTTTTCAAACTCTTTTCAATACAAAAGACCCCATTTTCCTCGTCAGTTTCACACCACATTGAAGATACGAGGTTTCCTTTAAATGTCACTGACAGAGCCCATAACATGAAAAAACTGACTTCTTTGGCTTCAAAATCATACCACCCACTCCTCACTGCATACAGTGGGTAAATGTGCTGTAAAAAACAGTCAATTTCAAATATACTGTTTTGGTGATGTCACAGAAAACCAACATATTTACATGAAAAATGCAGGTGTCTCCTCACGACATAAACCTCGACCAGCTTTTTGTATGAGACACAATTCTGGGCGGGCAATCACAACAGAACTCATTTACATACATCAGCCCTAAAGGCACAGTAACAGTCTGTGTGATTTCATATAATAAAAGTAGAAAAAAATAACAAAATACAAGAAACGTGAAGGCTTGGGTGGTGGCCTAGTGGGTAGGATACTTGCCTCTGGACCAAGTGGTCATGGGTTTGAATCCTACCTTCAGTATACCACCACTGGGTTCCTGAGCAAGACCCTTAACCCCAAGTTGCTCCGGAGAGACTGCCCCCTGTAGTTAGGGAATGGTCACCTTGGATAAAAGCTTCTGCTAAATGCCGTACATGTAAATGTTATGGGCCTTTTAAAGGGTTGACATGTTTATGAAGCATTATTTATTGTTTATTATTATGTGTCATTAAGGAAAAGAAGCTTTCAGCAGGCGGAGAATCCCGTGCTGTCTCTCCGCTTTACATTAAACCCTGAAGGCCAGTGTGTGTTTATGTTGGCCCCTGAGCTGTAATGTAATGACTGTTATTTACGCTGGAGCGTGTGCGATTAGTCGCAGCCGAACAGGCCGCAGTGGTGTTTCCCACTGCCCTGTTTCTGCGAGAAGATTAGATGGTGCGTGTGGCCACAAATTGCTTCACATGCGTTCATGAGAACCTCCTTAATGTGACCCAGACCAGCTGAGACCTGATCAGACTGCTAATGGGAGCCTGTCACAGGTATTATGTAGTGCTGCAACAGTTCATATCATCACTGCTGGAACAATTTTTTTTACATAATTTAAAGATAGCAGCCGTCCTTTACACTGTGTGAAAATTTCATGAGAAACAGGCCAATAAATTGGTCCAAATCTGATTTTAAAAAAGGTCTTCATTATGACTTCTCCTGGAGATACAAGGTTTTGTTCCTACAGAGACAATTTACACATGTCTGAACTCACACTTCTCACATTTGTCATATTTTATTTATATTCAGAGATTTCACACTGTTGTGTGTGGAGAATTCCACCAATGTTCCAAAATTCCCTCCATAATTCAGTGTTTGGAAACGGAGTGGGTTTGCTGAGAAACTCATTGTAGAGGCTCTTTACAGTGGAGCTGAACGGAACCAGATGTCTCCAACACAAATCCAGCAGTTTTAAACACTGTCGACCCCCAGTGAAGCTCCACATGTCTCTGAGTGTTTAAATGGATGTTGATAATGGTAAAATAGTGGAGAATCTGAACTAAATCAGTTTCCTTTGGGGACTATTTTGCCTTTCAACACCCTGCATATATCCCTCCACCATGAATGGGTGTAGTTTTAGGACCAAACGCTTCTCAAAATAACGCCTCAGGCATCAGGTGGCACACCCATAACCATTTCATGGAAGAACTTTCTGTGAGGAAGCTTTTAGACGTTTCAGACATCTGATTCCATTCACCACCACTGCGAAAAGACTCCCACCAAACCCAGTCTGAACAACTGAATTATGAAAAATGTGGTGCCGTTTCCCTTTAATTGCATGTGCTTTAATTGTATGTGCTCTATGTCTTGGTACTTGGATACTTGTATGTAAGTGGAATGACAGTGTTTCTTCTTGATCTCGTTTAGGGAGTTTCAGTGGCTCTCTCACCTGCCCGTCACTGGACGGCTGGACGGTGCCACCCTGGAGAAGATGGCCTCGCCCCGCTGTGGTGTGAAGGACAGGGGCAGCCACAGAGTTTGGGAACAGAGGGTCAATGCCATTTTCACAGGCCAGAGCAGGCAGCACCTGCGCAAGAAGCGCTACACTCGACCAGGTCAGCAGAGCTTTAGTGTTACTGTTTAAAATCACTGAACACAAAACACGACCTCAATGCCTTTGGTGCCTGTAAAACAAGGAGCAAAAAGTCAAATAATCTCATCCCTAGGTCACTGTGTGTCTTATCAAACAAAAACGTTCCTCTGAAACTGGTCAGGTTCAGGGACTGGACTGGAAATGAGAGTCTTTGAAAGTCCTCCAGGAAGCCTGGAGAACTGTTCCTCAAAACCACAATAAAAATACAATAAAGTCTGGATCTTTGGAAGCACAATATGAAGTAAGGAGTGGCTCAAGACGTTTGTACATTTACATTTACGGCATTTATCAGGCACTTTTATCCAAAGCGACTTCCATTCCCCAGCTACAGGGGGCAGTCTCCCTGGAGCAACCTGGGGTTAAGGGTCTTGCTTCAGGTAGTATGCTGAAGGTAGGATTCAAACCCATGACTTCTTGGTCCAGAGGCATCCTACCCACTAGGCCACCACCATCCTTGTAGTATGTAAATATTGCAAAAGTTTCAAAACATACCGTCCATTTATGGAAGCTGTCTGTTTTGAATATATTAAATATCCGTGAAGTCAAAATCATTTATAAAGCACCTATTCTGCCTGCAGGGTTTTTAACACAGGATCCACATATCCAAAGGTTCATAGACGCCTAATTATAGTGAATTAATTCCATCCCTTCAAAGAACTGGAGTTATTTTCCCTGAGAAACGATCCGATATCCCATTACGGCCAGACCAGTACAGCAGCATTCTGAGGTCTGAAGCTCTGTAGTTCTTATTATTTGCTTAGTAAAATGTACAGAAAGTATTTCTATTATTCTGTCTACACTTGTGTACATGCTGCCTCTTTTTTCACCAAGCGCAGTAGGGCGATTTTATTCTCGAGCGCAGATGAAGAAAGTATTTCTGAGCTCCAGCAGGGCCTGAGGCAGCACCGCTACAACGGCAGGATGTGTTTCATTGTAAAAGCTGACGGCCAACATCACAGGGAGGAGTAATTGCTACCCGTGTTCAGCAAAAAGGACACACTCCCATGTCTGCAGGCCTCAAAACACAAACACACACACACACACACACACACACACACACACACACACACACATACACACACACATACAAGCACACACACACACAGACACACACCCCAGCCCACCTGTACTGAACTGGAGTTCATAAAATATTGCCGTTCTCCCTGTGTCTCTGACTGAAGACATCTTTTAAAGTCTGAAGTGTGTTTACACACTTATATATATATAATGTGTGTGTGAGTATGTGTTTCTATGTATGTCTGTAGGTATGTATGTACATAGTATTTTGCACCAAAGGTGATTCAAAGCCAGATATAAAGAAATGAGATTTGGTTCATGTCTTTTGCACAGTACTGTGTATATTGTCATCCTGGCAGCGTTCTGGTCACTGAAAGCTAAATGGTTGGCATTCTTTGGTATTGAGCGCTGATTGGTGGGCATTCACAGCTACTGAGCACTGATTGGTGGGCATTCACAGCTACTGAGCACTGATTGGTTGGCATTCACGACTACTGAGACCTGATTGGTTGGCATTCATGGCTACTGAGCCCTGATTGGTTGGCATTCATGGCTACTGAGTGCTGATTGGTTGGCAAGCTGAGCTGCTCATTGGCTGTTTAAGTATTTGATATTGTTTTGTTTGAGTAAACAAGTGTGTTAAAATTTTTTTATATCTTTTGTATCAAATTACAGTTTTGCATGGAAGCTCCCTACGAACCCATTCTTTTTGGACTCACGCAAGTGCGCCCTCTAGTGTCTGACCAACACTGTTTTGGTGATTCTCCTCACTACGAGATCTCTGGTGAAACCACCTGCTGTATGTAGCGATTGGTTTGAAATTTCGATTGAGAGTTAGTTTGTCAGTAACTATTCTCCTATAAAGTGAGGCAGGCAATTCACCAATAAAAATCCTTGTTTAGCCTCAGCTTTAGGGGTGTAACGATTCATGTATGATGTGTCACCTTTGGCTTACTCACTAGGGGCTCTGACTTGTATTCTGTAAAGCTGCTTTGTGACAGCTTGGTTGTAAAAAGCGCTATATAAATAAAATAAAATTAAACTGAATTGAAGCTGGAATGGGTTGTTGATCGGCACTGACTGAACTTTGTAAATGCATTTACATCAAATATAACTAACAGAATCCTTAAACTCCACAGTGCATATTGTCACTTGTGAATTGCAATATCACAATGTTTTGATGCATCGCGACACCCCTGCAGGGCTTAGTCTCAATCTGTGTGTGGTAAACTGGCCCCCAGTCCCAGGGCGGAGCAGCTGAGAAATAAACTGGACTTGCATTCAGAGACGAGCAGCAAAAACTGTAAATTCCTCCCGTCACTCTCGGGATCTGTAATACAGCAGGAATGCAGTAACAGCAGCTCGAGTTTGTACATATTCGTGTCAGTACCTGATGCCAACCATCTGTTTTCCCTGAAGAACAGGCCTTGTTTGGGGTGTAGATGTCAAACGTGACTGAAGGAAAGACTGTGAGCAGTCAGAAAGAAAGAAGTGAGCTTTTCCAATGGGTCTATAATATTCATCCTTGGGGGTATTTTGAATGTTCTTGCTGGGGGGGTGAAAAATACTGGATGTAATTTAGTACTTTTTACTGTAGAAACATGCTATTTTTCATCCTTACATTTTCTTTTAGACCTCCAGAGCTCATTAAAGGAGCATGGGGTTTAAACATTTACTTTTTCATTTTTATGTATTGAGTGCTTTTAAATGTAAATAAACCATATTCCACTTTTACCCATATACCCATGAGTATTTTCACTGGAGTGTTTCTCTGTACTATTTGTTGCTTTTGTTCTTGCTGAGGGATTGAACTGCCTTTGTGTACAGGTGGAGGCTTTGGGGGCCTGAGCTCCTGCCTATATGACCGTCAGTATCCAAAGTGTCCTTTTTGTTTGTTTGTTTTTTTGGAAGCGATATACGATTCTTTACTGATCATTTAAAGCTATCGCTGTAAAGATCAGTGAATTCATCATTAATGACTGGTGTGTTTTGCCCATGCCCCCTTTCTTCAACAAAACCCTCCTGGGCCTTCCAGTCACGTCTTAGCTACCGCTGCTAGCCGCCACTACCTCAGTACTGCGTGTGTCAAAGTTGGAACGGTGCCAATATCTCAAACGGCCTTGGTGGAGAAGCGGTGCCATTTTTCTATAATAAGAATAATAATACAACTTATACTCTAATAATAATACAATAATAATGATCATACAATAATAATAAAGAACAGTAGTGTTATTGCTTGCGCAATCACACTAATAATAAATAATCCGTAACATTGATTAAACCTAGTCTTGGGTTAAATTCCAGTGCTTATGTTGAATTGCCATCAGTCATAATCTAATTAGGTTAGTTGTCACCTGATGAGGTGAAGTTTGTTGTGAGATTTTGTTGCTCTGCAGGTTCTGCTGTGGTTCTGAGATCTTGACCCTTTGCCCCCTGGGGGTCTCTGAGGCCCAGCCACTCTGCACTTGGAAATGGGGTCGATCAGAAAACACTCTCTGTGTTGTGTTGCAAGATTTTCTCACGTGTGGAAGGAATTCGACCGCGACTCCTGTTCATATTTACAAAGCCAGCATTCCATCATCCTCATCCAGGATAAGAGGAGATGGCAGTGCAAGTTGTGAGTGTGTGTGCTTGCGAAAGTTTCTGCATGTTTCGCACGTCTGGGGCAGTTTGGAGGTAAAGTTCAGCTGGAGGGCATCTGTCAGGCAGCATGTAGGACTGGATACATATTTTATGTGAATAGCTATTTTTCGAGTTATCTGTAACATCAGATTCATTTACCGATGTAGCTGATAACTCACACTTGACCTCATTTGTAAACACGTCAGATTTCAGAATTTTAGCTTAAACGGTTCTTGAGATTTTGAAATGGCCAGTTGCAGCGCCCAATTTTGTGGGCGTCCAAAGGATGCATGGCAAAGTGGCAGGCGTCCACTGCATTAGTGATGCAGTGTGTCAAATTTTGTGAAGTTTGAACCTTTACATCACAAGATATCGGCCAGGGAGTTGTTCGATTTTTGCACTGATGTTATTCGTTAGGTGGCGCTACTAAAATGAGTTGTAAAGAACCCAAGAGATGTGAATTTACCATACAAGCTTACATGCACGGCTTAATCCTGGCAATCACACACGCCACACACACACACACACACACACACACACACACACACAACCACACACACACACTCTCAAACATACATGTACACACTTGAACACACATACACGCACATACACGCACATACACACACATACATGCACATGCATACACATACATATGCACACACATGCGAGCACACACACACACACACACACACACACACACACATACATTCATACATACATACATGCACATACACTCACAGACATGCACGTACATATACACATACATATATACCCTTACATATACACATACACATTCACTAACGCAACACACACACACACACACACACACACACACACACACACACACACAGCACTATTACAAGCACTTTTGCATCTGTAATTGCTTCCATGAGGGAAGTTGTGGAATGTTGTCAACTTCATCTCTCTCTCTTACTCTCTCTCTCTCTTACTCTCTCTCTCGCTCTCTCATTCTCTCCTCTCTCTCATTCCCTCTCTCCCCCCTCTCCCTGAGGGTTGGTCGTTAAAAGCAGTGGTATGATTCCCTTGTTTGGCTTGGAGACGTTTTGCTCTGTTACCACAGCGTCTATTTATCACACTTCGGGCTCATGTTGTTCTCGTACTTCGTGTTTTATTTGTGTGTAACTGAATTCACGACAGCAGCTCCCTCCTCAGTCCTGCAATGCTGTTATGGGTAAGCGTGCCAGGTGATGTTTGGTGCACCTGAAGAACTTGAGTGGATTATTTTTTGTGTATATGAGTTGTACTGTACTGTGCAAAAGTTTCAACCCCCTTATCTTTGGTACTCTGAGTACATTAAATGAAAGAAATGGGAATAAACGTTTACTATGACAGGTTCATGTGCAGCCCAGGTACCCATTCTATTGGTCAGTGTGTTTCTAAGGAGATACAAACTGAGTGAACACATTTGTCAGTAGTGGGGCAATTTAAAGGAACTGTGCAGCAAAAAATCTAATTTAGACAAAACTTCTCAAGTTCAGAGCGGCTCTAACGTCGCTGACACTGAAAGTCATGAGTGGCTAATTTAGGTTGATTCTAGTCAACAAATGTTTTTTTTGTTTTTGTATAACATCCAGCGAGTTTTGTGATATTTTAACTGGTCAACACTATGTCCTTGGCACACAATCATTTCCCAGCAGATGTTTGGATGCATGTTTATGGGATGCCATCACTGCATACATTCCTGTGGCTCCGACATCTACAGCTGATTCCAGACTTCGCACTCCCACACCCCCTACACTCCCATGACCCTTGGCTTACATCATGGTCTCCTCAGGGACCCGGGTCTATATCTCTACTTCCCTCTTAGCTTTATCACCATTTCCTTCTGGGACCTGTAGGCCTGAAGAGTCCACTTCACAGAAAAGTGACTTCCTCTGACCTCAAAGTGGTCAATCAGCCAAGGTATGTTTGGTGTCTGACGCTTCTTTTGTACTAGAGCTATGAGACTAATGGAGTAAAGGAAACTCATACACCGGCAGCTAGCATGATCATCACACAGTTGTTTTCGAATAGGGGCGCCATTAGGTCCAGGATAATCATAAGCATCTGACATTCTGAACTATATCCCCTATAAACCCATCAACAAGCCAACCCCTCACATCAATAAAAAAAAATCCCCTGTTGACAAACCAAAACCTCCTATCACCAAATCAACACCCCGTCCACAAACCAAGCCCTGAATGTTTCACGTGGAGATGTTAAGTGGTCTCTATTAGACTTGTAGAGGGTAGAGCATATGTGTGGACGTGGTTTAGGACACAGCATGACTTACTTTACTTCAGTGTGGAGCTGAACACTGGGACCTTTTCACACAACAGGGTTTGTTTCCACAAACCACCTCAGGAGCAGGAGCGCTGACCTAGAGTTTCTGTGATGTCATAAATATGGAGGAATCTGATCTCGGAGAAGCCTCAGTGTTGACTGAAATGGCTCATTTTTACAGGTCATACTGTGCCCTAAACCACATCCAAAAGTCTGATCCACCTTAGTGAAGAGCTGGATGCAGCTAGAGTTTCCAGAGGAGTTTTGGGGATGAAAGGATTTGAGTGACTGTAGTCTTCTAGTGTTAGCGATGTTAGCCTCATAGCTCTAAAGAAGCCAAATTTGGACCCAAACGCGTCTCGATTGCTCGACCACATTTGAGCAACGTTGGTTTTTTTAATTCACCATTTCTTTAAAGTAAATGTCTTCCATACCTGTGTGGTCTTTTCTTTATCCCTCCATTCAAACACATTGTTCTCGAGAGGCTGCTCGGGGTTCATCTGTATTTATGCTGTTGGCAGTTGTGTACACAACACACTACGTCAAGTAAGCAATGTAAATGGTCCAGCAATTACGATCCCATTTCATGAACAGCTAAGGACCCCCTACCTCAGACAAGTGTGTCATTTTGATGCTTGGGAAGCATGTAATTATGTTCAAGTCACAAAACATCCTGCACATGTTGAGCAAATTGTTTACAGATCCCTCCGTGAGGAGCATTTCTTGGTTTACACAGCTGAGATGGGGGACCATGGCGTGGCCTTCAGCTCAGAGGTGCCTAGGAGCCTCGTTCTACACGCAAATACCATGATGTGTCCACTGTTGATCCAGCTGAGGCTTTCACATCAAAAAACGACAGTCCTTCTGAATAAAATGAACAAATCTCAGGTTGTTTATACTGAGGTTAAAGTTGTATGGTGTAACATGGAAAGGAATGCTCTCAGAGCTTCTTGTACATTAACACTGATACACGGATGCTCTTATCCAGAGAGATGTATAGCGGAATCAAGATGTAGGTAAGTGTAGAGTTAAGAGTCCGACCCAAGGTCTTCTTTCGGTGTAGTGACTCAAACCCCTTTCTGCTGCATGGAGAAAGGCGGTGTTATCCACCACACTGATCGTGACCCACAGACACGGCAGGTTCAGGTCAGCTTATTGAAAAATTCCACAGGTGTGGGATCAAGATGGGACAAAGCAGCATTCCAACTAAGTCTGAATAACTTACAGAAACATTGTGGGTTGGGTCAAGTCAGGTTCAGGCTGGTCTGGCAGGTCTGGTTGGTTCTCATAAAGGGTCGGGCAGGTGGGGGCCATAAAGCCCGCGACCCACTAATCACTACTGACCACTATAAAGACTGTCCCTATGCACTTCAGCCCTGTGCTTGGAACATAGAATTTCCTGCTAGGTGGAAACATACTTTAACAGTTAAACCACAGCCAGGCACTTGTATTAGCTTGGTATCTCCAGTGCAAAACTAAAGAAACCACAGAAACAAAACGTGTCTTAGCTAACCGGTCTGGGATTGGTTCTTGTTGCTGTCTAATGTCCTCAACCATGCTTTCTCTTGTAGGGGAAAAATGGTACAAGAGACACCTGACCTACCGCATTGAGAACTGGCCACGACACCTCTCGCAGGGTCCTGTGCGGCTGGCCGTGCAGACTGCCTTCCAGCTTTGGAGCAATGTGTCCAGGCTGATCTTCCAGGAGGTCAGTGAGGGTCCAACTGACATCCGACTGGCCTTTTATGAGGGAGAACACAACGACGGAACAAGCAATGCCTTCGATGGTCCAGGTATAAGTGATCTGAGTAGGATCCATATTATTAGTTACTCTAACCAGCATGGTTACAGTATAGTACAATATAATGAATTTCTTTCTGCTTTTCATGCTGGATTACAGTCCACACTCTGGTCATCTTTGATGAGGTGAGGATTCTGGGCTTAGTTCAGTCATTTAAATGAGAATTCCACTGATTTTTCATACTTCAGTGTTTGTAACCAAAGTCATCCAGAGTGGGTTTGGTATGAAACAGTTCATTGTAGAGACCTGAATTTCTTTACAGTGGTGGTGAATAGAACCAGACATCTCCGGCACAAATACAGCCGTTTTATCTATCGACCTCCAGTGAAGCTCCACGTGTCTCTGAGTGGATGTTGATGATGGATGTTGCTGATGGTAAAATAGTGGAGAATATGAACTAAATCAGTTTTCTTTGGGAATATTTGGTCTCACGACACCCCGCATGAATCTCTCCACCATGAATTGGTTTAGTTTTAGGACCAAAAGCGTCTCAAAACTCTGGTAGAACAACGTCTCAGGTGTCAGATGGCACAACCATAACCATTTCTTGCAATAGCTTTCTGTGAGGGAACTTTTAGAGGCAGATGATTAGTTCCATTTACCACCTTTGTGAACAGTTTTTAAAATAAGTTGGTTTTTCAGCCAAAAAACCATCAGTGTCGCAACTTGGGTTCATTAACAGATAAAACAATGCTGTCATTTCATCTAGAAATGTCTGGATTGTTATGATCAGGACCAGTTAGAGCAATTTGAAACTCTTGTTTTAGCTTTTATTGTGCTTTTAGAGGAGCCAACTGTGAAAGAACCTTAGAAATGACTCAACATTTTAATGACTCAACATGTTTTAAGGTGCTGTCTGTAACATTTAGTGACAGAATTGCACTACACTCTTAGCTTTTGTTCTGGATCTCTCATATTTTACTTTTGATATTATAAAGCACTGCATACAATCATTTTGTTATTTTTTATATTTTATTTGTTTATATTTTAATTGGCTTTATCTCATTTTTAGTTTATTGAAGTGTACTCTTTAAATAAACTTTGTTTGCCTAGTCTCACACTGCCCCCTCTGTGATTCACCCTTATTTCCTAGGGGGCGCCCTGGCCCACGCATTTTTTCCGTGCCGGGGCGAGGCTCACTTTGACAAAGCGGAACGATGGACCCTGAATGGCCTCAAAGGACACAACCTTTTCCTGGTGACCGCCCACGAGATTGGCCACACGTTGGGATTGGAGCACTCTCCTGTCCGTCATGCCCTCATGTCACCTTATTACAAGAAGCTGGGGCGGAGCCTCCTGCTCAGCTGGGACGACATCACAGCTGTGCAAAAGTTATATGGTGAAAACTTCAGCCATCTGCTTTTATTTACACTATGCATCCAACAGTATCCAGAACCTCCTCCTAATGAGTGAGTTCAGGTACTTTAGGGTACTCACACGGCTTGTATAATCTCCATAGAAACGCACTGGCCAATAGAATTGGCCAGCATGAGCATAATTTCTCCATGTCCATCCAGTCTAGTGTGGAGCTCTTCTCTGGAGTTCAGATCTGATCCAACATCAGTACCTGACGTCACTAATGCTCTCACACAATCAAATCCTCACAGCAACATTCCAACATCAGTACCTGACCTCACTAATGCTCTTGTGGCTGCAGTAAAATTCTAACAACAATGACATATATTTTCTGCCTGTCAAACTGTTTCATGTTTGGCATATTGCGTAGATTCAGTGAAGGAAATGGGAACAAATGCGACGTGTCTAATGATAAAAGGAGCCTAGATAAAGGAGTTCCAACCACGCAGCATTCAGCACCACCAGTATACTGATCACCGCCTGATCATCTGG
>JBBPCX010068153.1:1630-12492 GCA_037974365.1 Hydrocynus forskahlii | reverse complement strand
GACCTGGACTCTGTAAAGCTGCTTTGTGAAAACCTGGTTGTAAAAAGCGCTATATAAATAAAACTGAATTGAATTGAATTGTCCCCTACCTAGTGTGCCTGTTCCATTTGTATCGCGTCCTGTTAATTAGTCCCACCTGTTCCTTGTTTCTCTTGTCTTCACCTGTTCCTTGTTTGTTTCACCTTTTTGATAAATGATGAGATAAACAGTCTTTTCATGACAAACTTAAAGTTTTTTCAGCCTTCTCCACTTCAACAAACAATACAACAGACGAGTGGGGTCAGGGGTGGCACACTCTTCTTGTTCCAGAAGACCTTTCTCCTGGTTATACTTTCTCTTGATGAGTGTAAGCCCTGCTACCGAGTCCACTCTCCCACAAACACGTCAGGCCCACTGCATTCAGGGGCTGATACTGGTTTTACTCCACAGCGGTGGAGTTCTCTCTCCTTTCAGTGGCAGTCCTAGTTCTTACACCTGTGGATCACAGCAGAAGAGACACAAACATTCTCATTCATTTCTCAGACACTGCAGTTCATGCAGATTACCACTTGGAGGGCAACTTCCCCTCCGCTGCCACTGGAGGGAAATCCACCGGGAAGTAGGAAAGTCCACTGAGACGGCGCTTTCAATTCTTCAAGGGAAAGAAGACAGAACCTTGACCACAATCACACTGCTCTTACTGAAACTGACATTTGTTAACATTTATCTTTATATTTATAAATCGTAATCCATACTACGTATTCATATTGTAGATTGTATATTATTTTCTACTATTTTGCTCAGGATATTGTTCATTGAGTCGTTTACATATTGTTGTGTTTTATATTGTTGTGCTTGAGATGCCATCGGAACCAAATTCCTTGTATGTGTTCGCTCACATACTTGGCCAATAAACGCGATTCTGATTCTGATTCTTGCAAAATTTTATATGTGACCAAATAACAGAAAAAGAACGACCGTAGAAAGTACTGAAATATAGGCTGCATCAAGCTACTTACATAAAACGTCTGCTTTCCTTGGTTTTGCCTAAGTAGTAACCCGTGGTCTTATTCAGTATTTTGGCACAGCTGATTTTAACGTAAATCCACCTAGCTACCATATCAGGGTGGGATATATGCTTTATACCAGTGTATATATATATGCTCCATTACTAATGGCAAATTATACAAGCAAACATACTGTGACGAGCCAACATTTCACACTGGATCCCATGAGCCTTTGTGGGCCAGCATGAGTGGCAAGTTCACCTGTTTGTGTGTTTTGGGAACATTAGAGGGGGGGTGGAAGTGTGTTCTGTGTGTTATTTTGTGTTATTATGTGTTTAATGTGTGTTTTTGTTGGGTTGAGCCCTTCTCATCCGTCATCATCCTCCGGAGTGTTATCAGCCGGAGGGTAGTGAGGGGCGAGAAGAGTTTGGTAGGTGCTGGGGTTGGGTGATCTACTGGATTCATGCCAGTTATAGGAGTAGTACACTCTGTGAGAAATCTGTATTAGAGGCTGTGAAGTTGACAATAAACGAGACTCTGCTTGAAGATCAGTGTGTCTTCGCATTATCTCTCTAATGCTGGCCACAATACAACCAATCCTTACCTAGCTAGGTAGTGTAAATCTAAAGGGTATTTCTGTCCATTTTCTGCCCAGTTTACACTCACTTGCTAGGACTACTCTTACAGGTGATGCCACCAGCACTGATAGGGTAAAGGCTTACGTTTGTTTCCTCCAAGTCACATGAAGCCAGCCATTAGACAGTGTAATGTGCTTGAAGGAGAATGCTGACTGACATTTCTGTTACATCAGCTGACAGATACCTCTGCTGGTTAGCATCATGCTGAGTGGTGGGAGAGAGGAAAAACGTCCTGCCCACGTAGGGAAAGAAAAGCCAGTTTTGCTCTTTTAAACTTCTATAGCACCACTGGGGATCAATCTCACAGTCTCTTGATGACAGGGCCGAAAATAGTAATGCCTCTTGAGAGCCCTATAAGTGGAACGTTGGACAAGTAGACTGCAACAAAAAATTTTCTGACTTTAACTTAAACAATAGTAATTGTGTAATAATAAGGAATAGTTGATAAGGCATTGGGTGCACCATCAGGCTAAAGCTCCATATGTCTACGCACCCTAGCACTGCCCCTAGTCTTTGTTGTGGAAAATGAGTAAAATTTCACTGTTTTCCAAACTGTTGGGCTATGTCATCTGATACAAACGCCCCTACACCAGTGTTTCACAACCCTAGTTCTGTAGTCAGCGTGCCCTGCACATTTGAGTGTTTTCACTGCTATTGGAGCTCACCTATTTTATTCTTCCCTGTTTATTTGTTTTATTTATTCGTTACTACTACAGAAAATGTTCTACACCTGTTCACATATCTTACAGGCCGAGAAGATACATTACCCATCAGCATGGGAGAAACCACAGTAACCTCTCTCAGCTGCTTTTTTCTCCACAGCCTTCTACAGTGGTTCATGGTGGTCTGTGGAATTGCCAATCCTACATCAAGAAAGCTGACTTCATCTCTGGACTGGTTTTTCTCCACTTGTTCCACTCACAGAGACCTGGATCCCACCAGAGAACACTGCTACTCCTGCTGCTCTCTCCTCTGCCTTTTCCTTCTCTCACTCTCCTTGCACTACAGGCAGTGGAGGGGGTACAGGTTTGCTTCTCTCACATAGATGGTGTTTTGTGACTCTTAGTCTTTCCCAGCTCAACATCTCATCCCTTGAATTCCATTCAGTTACCATAACATATCCAACTAAGCTCCATGACATTGTCCTTTATCACCCACATGACACTCTGGGTAACTTCATCGACAAACAGGATGTCCTCCTGTGCTCATTTCCAGTTGATGACTCTCCACTCATCCTCCTTGGGGGACTTTAATCTTCCAGCTGACAAGTTGCAGACCTGCAAGCTTGCGATGCCCTTATCGTCCTTTGGCCTGTATCCTCCAACCCACAAAGCAGGCAACATGCCTCTACATGTCCCTGACCATCATCCTCAATCTTTCAAATTTCCGCTTCAGACCTCCTTGTCTCATCACCCACGTGTGACTCGTGCAACCACCCACAGAAATCCTCCCTATCTCTGACCTCTCTCTCCTCCTCTATTCTATCTTCTTCCTCTCTCCCTAACTCCACTAAACCTTGTCCATCTTCAGTTGAATCAGCCACCAATTATTTTCTCTCATCTCTCCGCGGCTCTCCTACTCTGCCCCTTGCCTTCCAGACCGAAGCGTGGCTCCATGGCTGTCTGAGAGCAGCCGAAAGAAGATGGAGGAAAACACTTTGTGACAGTGACCTTATCGCTTATCGCTCTCTCTTATCCAAATCTGAAATTTGATTTAACTTCTACACAACCAAGTTTGAAGAATCAGCATCCAACCCTGGCAAGCTCTTTGCCACCGTTTCCTCTTTTCTTAAATCTCCTGGTTAAATGTCCTGGTTTTTCCAGCTCTCTCACCAGAAGACTTCGGCATGTTCTTTGATGAGAAGATTGATGACATTAGTAGATCCTTCCCACCAATCATTAAGCCGCCTGCCTGCCAGAGACCAGGCCATGCCACCTAGTTTCTTGGCTTCTCACCTCTCTCTGTCTTCGCTCCACCCTATCCCATTGAGTACGCTCCAGATGATATCTTCGGATCTAATCCCGCATTTCGCCTACATCATCAGTGGTTCCTTAATGACTGGCCATGTCCCATCTGCC
This sequence comes from Hydrocynus forskahlii, assembly GCA_037974365.1. Taxonomy (NCBI): domain Eukaryota; kingdom Metazoa; phylum Chordata; class Actinopteri; order Characiformes; family Alestidae; genus Hydrocynus; species Hydrocynus forskahlii. The sequence goes on along the minus strand of JBBPCX010068153.1, from coordinate 8,790 downwards.
TTCAAGTCTGCAGTGGTCACACCAATTCTGAAGAAACCCACTGAACTCCTCAGATGTCAACAACTACAGAACAGTATCTCTTCTCTCCTTCCTTTCCAAAGTCCTGGAACGTGCTGTTTATAATCATCTCAAAATCTTTCTTTCTCAAAACAGGCTTCAGGACCCTTGCCAGTCCTGGTTAAAGCTGCACACTCTAGTGAAACTGCATTACTAGCTGTCTCCGAAGAACTTCATGCAGCCAGATCAGTCAACCTGTCTTCTGCTCTGATTCTTCTTGACCTTCGACATGGTCAAGATCTTCCTGGCTACTCTCTCCAGCCTTGGGATATCGGGCACAGCCTGGCAATGGTTTGCATCCTATATTGATGACCAAAAATACCAGGTATCAGGCTCCCAGTCTGCCCCTCGAAGATTGTCCATAGGTGTTCCACAGGGCTTGGTCCTTGGACTGCTTCTCTTTTCTCTATATACTGGTTCTCTTGGGGATGTTATAGCCTCACATTGCTTTTCCTACCACTTTCGTGAAGATGACACTCAACTTATTCTCTCTTTCCCCTCCAGTGACAATCAGGTCTCGACCCGCATTTCAGACTGTCTGGCTGAAATCTCCTCTTGAATGGCGGCAGACCACCTCAAACTGAATCCCAGCAAGACTGAGCTTCTTTTCATCAAAGGGAGTCTATCACCAAGCCACAACCTCACCGTTTCTTTTGAGAACTCAGTTATCGTCCCATCAAAGAAGGCAAGAATTCTTGGTGTCATGCTGACTCGCACATTGACCACCTCTCCAGGATATGCAGATACCTTATTAACAACATCAGAAGAATCTGACCCTTTCTCACCACTGAAGCTATACAGTTACTCATCCAGTCTCTGGTCATCTCTAAACTGGACTACTGCAACTCTGCACTGGCTGGACTTCTACTGAAGCTGATTCAGAATGCAGTTGCGAGGTTTGTCCTCAATTCTCACACACCATGCCTCTACTATGGAACATTCACTGGCTCCCTGTGGATGCTCGCATTAATTTCAAGACCTTCAAGGCCAAGAATGGACTTGCATCTCCTTACTTACTCACTTCTCGTCCTCTCAGAGCTTGAAGCACTGCTTGTCTTGAACCTCCGCTGCTAAAAAGAAGAGGAAGATGCATCAAGACTCTTCAGTCTTGGCCCCCCAGTAGTGGAACAAACTCCCTCTTGCAATCAGACCTCTGGAGTCTCTTGCTGCCTTCAAGCATCGTCTGAAGACCCATCTCTTCAAGAAGCATCCTGGTGACTAACCAGTCCTCTTGATTATCTCTTATACAAAAAAGATTAACCCTCAGACACTTACTCTCTTAACTGTTTTACCTTACTTTTGTATTAACCTCTGACTTTTTTCTTTTTGACAGGGTTTGTTAAGGTGTGAAGCTTAGCTAGCAGTAACTTGGTTAAAAGCAGATGTTGAGTTGAGTCTAGCTCTACAGGTATGAAGAACAGATGTGGACTATATAAGCACTGATGTGCGTCGCTCTGGATAAGAGCATCTGCTAAATGCTGTAAACATAAAAGTAAACCTGATCCAGTTAAATCAGCTCACGAACAACCCCTTACTCAGCTGAAGTATGTGTGGTTGGCACAACACTTCACATGCCTACTGTAAAGTTCTGAATCCATATCTTGAGTTCTTGTCCCAACCTACACCTTCAAAGCTATAATTAGTCAACAACATTTAATTAGGTGTATTACTGCAGCCACCCCTGAAGCATACCAGTGTTGCAGCTGTACTTAACCCTGAAAGCAGAATTTTGCAGGGTAAAGCATATTTATCTAAAAAAATATATGAATCGTATTCGTATTTTAGTGTTTTTAAACTTTCTTTCTATATTTTCAACTGTTATTTTAGTTTATTTAGTATTAGTAAGCAATGCCCTTTGGGTAGAGAAAGTTTTTTCAGCATTTATGTTTATAGCTCTTGTTTGGGCTTCCTGCACACTGGTAATGCTAACACAGTGTAGCGCAGGGTTGCCAACTCTCACGCATTCAGCGTGAGACTAACGCATTTGAATGTCATATCACGCTGTCACGCCTTACCTCTGAGTTCTCACACTGAAAATCTATTTTCTCTATCAGATCTAGGCTGCCCATTGTGCACACTCCTCTACGGTAGGTGGCGCACCTAATGATGCAGCAGTCGTCTGCAAATGAAGCAACAGCACCCTCAACCCCCACTCACTGCCAGAAGCTGAAGAAGCAGCACCCCCCACCACCTCCGAACCGCAACCCAAACCTGGCCCTGTGTAATCCCAACGTTAATCCTTTCCATTTAGCTAGTAAAATCAAGATTGTTTGTGTCTGCTCAGATAAAAAAATCATAATTCTAAAACTATCAAAGATAGTGTAGTCATCCTTGTTCTCAAGTTGATCAGTAATAAGAGTTGGTAATGATTGTAATATCCATTTTACTTAAAAACATGCTCTTGAGAGGATAAATGTGGAAATGAGCTTCGGGCAAAGACCAGCCGACTCTCCACTCTGCTTCCACCTCTTAGACAGCGGCTGAAACTTTAGAACATATCTGAAACTTCATCATCTTCTGACTTCAAGATCAATAACTCCATGAACTCCTAGATTCATCTCTTCTGACTTCAAGACAATGCCTGAAACTTCAGAACAACCCTGCAACTCAGAACAAACCCTGAAACTCCAAGGCCAGCTTCACTCCAACCAAGTATACAGTTTTTTCTCATTCTGATCATCTTGGTGCAAGGCCAATCAAATGTGTACTAACTGTTTCTGATTACTGGGTTATTATGATAGCTGTTCAGGGACATTTGAACTTTCAGTAATCTTAACAATACCATTACTCATTCCATAATTTCTTACGTTTGTTATAGCCCTTGTTCCAGCTTTCTCCTGTAGTATCGCTCTCAGGCTCTGGAATCACCCCTCGTGGCTGCTGCATGTCGTGGAGTTTCTGTGTTCCCCATGACTCTGGTTAAGGAGGCGGTTGTCTCAGTGAATGAGCCACTTCCAAGTGTCCTGCACTGCATATCATTATGTGCAATAATGTGACGTTTTCTAAATAGGTGCTAAATCACTTGATTACTTGCAATATCTTATGTGCAATAATCTTCATGTGCAATATTACTACTTAGGTCAAAAATACTTTTTCATTATTTAATATTACTACAGATTTTCTAGCAACAATATACTCCAAACTACCATTTGAGTCAGTAGTTCTTCACTCAACTGTGTTACTTATATAGTATTTATACCAGAGTCATGAAGAACACAGAAACTCCTCGACATGTGGTAGCCATGAGGGGTAATTCCAGAGCCTAAGAATGATACTGTGTTACTTGTTTACACTAATGAGGCATGAGAGAGAGTGAGAACAGCAGAAAGCAGTGCAGAGAACTTTGTGCAAGAATCTTCTGTAGAGGAAACTGGAGTTTTTCCGTGAAGCCCAGCCAGCAGGTAAGTAATCCTGATGATAGACGGAGGGAGGTGAGTAGGAGGAAGAGCGTACAGCGGGCTGCAGGATTGACTGGGCTTAAAAGGGGAAAAAACACAAAGAGAGGAAACAAGACAATAGGTGGGTTGCTATGCACCGCACCCAAACCAGAACAAAAGTGCACATGGAAAGGGGGCGTGGCAGGTAAACCTCGTCGTAGTAATCCAGAGACTGAGACAGCTGAAGAGGTGGCACGGGTTTGACATGAACAGCTTTGCCTTAGTTTTTAAAAATTGCTGAGATTTCTCCTAATTCCAGCACTTTTACATACGGTGACTCTAAATGTGGGATTTTTGAGCTCTAAATGTTGAGCTCTAAATGTTTAGAAGATATGCTAATTGACCAGCTCCGTGATTACAATTGGCTGTTACTTAGAAGGGGGCTGGACTGTGCGCTGTGATATCCCCTCACGAACATGGAGGATTTGCCTTAAATGATCTTAAATCTAATTCTCAAATATGAAAAATATATCTCGCACTCCACATATAACTTAACAGTTAGATAGGGCTCGGTGACGCCTTTTCAATGACCCCTCGTTTGCCATAATAGGCCCTGGAGATCCGGAGTTATTAGCCAAAAACCATTCACCTCGCCCTGCTGTCCCATTACTTTTGTCCCCCGCGGAAGGTGCGGCGGCTTTTCTCCGTGGGGCAACCACCAATCTCTGTCAAACTTCAAAGTTAGATAAGGCTCGGTGAGACCTTTCCAACGACCCCTCGTTTGCCATAATAGCCACCGGCGATCCTTAGTTAATTTATGAGCACATTTAAAGGCGCGTCTGTCTTTAAATGCGCTCCGGTTCTAACAGTTCATTTTGCCCCATAGCTCGGTTGTGGAAAAGCGCTACAAAATTTCACAGAGACCCTCAGTTCCCCCAGACCTATCGAACGTGACCGGTGGCGAAGCTCTCCTCCCCAGAGAGCGTGAGATATATTTTTCACATTTAGAGTGCGAGATATATTTTTCATATTTAACATAAGATCATTTAAGGCAAATCCTCCATGTTGGTGAGGGGCTATCACAGCACGCACTCCAGCTCCCTTCTAAGTAACAGCCAATTGTTTATCATGGGGCATGGCCAGTTACCATATCTTCTAAACATTTAGAGCTCAACATTTAGAGCTCAAAAATCCCACATTTAGTGTCGCCATTTGTAAAAGTGCTAGATTTAAATCCCACATTTAGAGTGCAACATTTAGATTTAAGATTTAACATTTAGATATATATTTAACATTTAAATTTATATTTACGCAACAAGAAAATGTACCAAAACGTTTCACTGTTCTTTTTATCACTTTTAGCTCTAAATGTGTGAAAATTGCGCTAAATGATGAAAAAATGACACCTCTAAATTTGTTAAGCTGTTTTAGAGCTTAAGCCATTATTCTTTATAGTCAATTCATGAGCACAGAGAATTATAGTGACAAAAAAATTATTTTCTCATCACCATAAATGCATTAGAGCAGAATAAATAAGAAGGAAGCAAAATATGTGTCAGTGTTTGAGTCGATTTAGCTATCATAAAATATATACCATCACTGTCAGAACAGAGCTTTGTATATAAATAGAAACAGGAGAAAGAAATCAATCATAACTTTAAATGACAATTCTATCAGTCCATTCACTGTGATATTTTAACACTGGAAAAGTCAGCTGGTGTTTTCAAATTGCAAAAAAAATAAAATAAAGCAAAATGCAAACTTTAAGCACCACATATGGCTGATGCAAGTACTTTTGGGAAAGGGGCGCAATTTTGATTTTCTGATGTGGCAGAGAAAAAACAAGGCAGTCTGTGTGTGTGTGTGTGTGTGTGTGTGTGCATGTGTTCTGATTTGGACTCCATGGCAACCAAAAACATCCAGTGGCCCTGTGTAACCCGCCAAACATGCACACCCACACAACTGCACTATTAGTGGAAACAAAGTAGATCTTTTTTAACTGACAGAGTAGAGTCAAAGCTTAAAGTCAGGCTACTTTGCTGGGTTCAATTCTGTGTCTCTGGACTGACTACTCATTTTCTAGACCCAACATAATCTTTAGATTTAAATGTTTTCAGACATCATTTATCCATGAGTTGATCTTAATCTGCATTTGTTTTTACTTACTTTTTTAATGTAAATGTAGTGAGTGCTTTCAAATCATTGTTGCTTTGTCATTTATCTCTAAATTGCTCTCTTACTGACACTCTAATCAGCTACACCCACACACTCAACACTTTACATCACCAACACGGACAGCAATGACACTCAAACACTACAATTTAAATAATTTTATTGCACTGCACACTCAGACACAAAGTTACATTTTAGGAAATTCCAGAGCAAGCACAAAAGTGAAAGTATTCCACTTATGAAAGCAAAAGTGTTTAAGGTGTTTCTAAGCTCTGTGAGGTTTACCAGTCTAGGGATATTGCAGAAACCAACATATTTATGAGGAAACACACTGTCTATCTCTCAATTCAAGGAATAAAAACAGCCCAGGATTATATTCATATTCATGAATGTGCTTTTGTCCTTTTGTGTTATTATGCCACACAGTGTCAGAAACCACACGTGCCAGTTCAAAACGCACAATGTCAGTGTCACTGACAGAATTTTTAAACACTGTGTACACATACTGTCCACTCTATAACAAGCATCTAACCTTCTGGCTCTTGGAAATATTCTGGATGATTCCATGGAATCATGTTATTTACTCTAGAAGTGGAATGAAAAACAGCAAGTAATGTTAGTAGGAGCTCCACAGTTTACCTAGTCAACGCTTATTTTCCTGTGATGCCTAAGCCATTCATGGCCAAGATTCCTTCTCCCCCATCAGCATGATGCAAATCAACATTTGGCATGTGTTAATGTACTAGAGCTGGTATTTAGAGTCCTCCTCCAGGTGCATTGAGCTGTCCAGTGCCATAGAATTTGCAATTGTTTGAAAATAATTCATAAATATTGTTCTAGATTATATTCTCTGTATTTTTTCTTTTATTCATTTGTGAAACATTATTTGAAAGTCTATAAACATTAGATATCTCCAAATGATCTGTTTTCACATTTAAATTACAACACATTGCTGCTAATTATCTGGCTTTATTCAAAAATGTCTATAGAATTCTCAGTGACATTATTTTCTTGTTTTTGAGGCAGCTTTTGAAAGGGAATGGGATCAAGCATGACCACTGGGCAGTCCAAAATGCACTCACACAGAATAGTCTTCAGATGGTCTCTACACACATCACAAACATTTAAGAGGCTATTTTTAGTCATTCACAATTAAAAGGTGTTTTTGAACCTAATTTCTCACAGTTGAATCTGTACACTTTGGAGCCAGTTTCCCAGATGTGGATTGAGCAAAATCTTGCACTAAATTGCAGGGATAATGCCCATATGCCACTGGGAATTAGGCCTAAATAGAGACTCAGAAACTTCATTGTCAGTTATTGCAGACATAATTAAAAAGCATTTCTCTGTACTTACAAAAGAACAGAAAACCTATTGAGTCAAAACTCTTACATTAGAAGTCATTGGGGATTTGTATTGCATGAACTTCCTCTTCTTCTACTTTAGGCTTCTCCCAATTAGTGTTCGCTACACCGGTCTCTGCATCTTCCTCTCTCACACCAAATGCCTGCATGTTCTCCCTCACCACATCCATAAAGCTCCTACTAGGCATTC
>JBBPCX010068152.1:0-12494 GCA_037974365.1 Hydrocynus forskahlii | reverse complement strand
AGTCCTTCAGGAAGCCTGGAGAACTGTTCCTCAAGACCACATTAAAATACAAGAAAGTCTGAATCTTTGGAAGCAAATGATGAAGAAATGAGGGGGGATCAAGACTCTTGCACAGTACTGTACAGCAAAAAAAATTATATTACAAAACTAATATTTAATTTTGTACCATTACACTAATGTTCAAAAACCTGTTTTAATCCAGGCAATAAAAAATGAACCTACATGGAGTGAGCACAGTTTGCGCGGGGTCTGGGTCCTTGTTAAAAGGTAGTGAAGAAGGACGCTCAGGACGCTCTTCTTTCTTTGTGCTCTTCATTCTAAAAATTCCTGAAAGTTTCAGTTTGTTCTTCTTTTTCTTTTTTTCCCCCGATTTTTGTTCCCCCTCCTCCTCGGACGCAGACGACTTCTCATCCTGCTGGAGCACACAGAAACGTCAGACGGCTCTGAAAATGATCGCTCAATAAATTGTTTTAAAAAAGCTGGAAATTAATGTTCCTTGGAGTTTTTATCGTATTTATAGAACCAATTACAACCGTAATATGATCACATACACAATAATGAAAATAATTTTACTGCTTTATTATTATGGGAATTCCATATTGATTCATAAATTCGCAGCACGTGCTTGGTGTTCAGATGTGCTTTACTCGTGAATAGCAGGACTGGCAGGTCAGAAAAACATTTTTTTTAAATGAAACTGATAATAAAAATCCATCTTTTTTGTATTCTTGACTCACCTCTTTGGTTGTTCTGTTGGTAAGGCTGCCGTTCTTGGGTAAAACTCCCTTTTCTGGTCTTGACTGCCTCTCCAAAGTGCCATTCTGTGAATGGCCAGTCTGAGATTGGTCAGTAGTGCCGTCTTTCTTTGAATTCCGCGTCGTAGATGGACGCGGCTTCAGTCGCTTCTTTATTAGGTTTTTAATCCCGTGTTTCTTCTCCTCTGCTGCACTTATCTGTTCATCCAGAGAGTCCCACCCACTCTCTTCTTTCCTTTGCTTCTCCTTTACTGATGCACTGAGGGAGACAGAAGGATTTACACATCCGTGAGATACAGACAGTGGTACTGCCTATACAGTGCCACCGGGGTCTGCACCCAGCCCCCTTAATCCCATCATTCAGCCTTATGTTCCTACGCGCTCCCTCCGCTCCTCCAAGGAACATCGCCTGGCTCTGCCTCCCTACACACAAGGTAAACCCAGTCCAGACTGGTCTCATTCCTGGCTCCCCACTGGCAGCAGAATCTCTCTCTACCTTCAAAAACATCTCCTCTCCTAATGCGTCTTCTTGCACTGCTCCTACATACAGATTTAGCACCTAGAACTCTCCTCTGGTTCTCACACTGTCTCACACACTTTTGACACTGTAGAGATACAACACTGTACTGCTTATTCAGATCTCTAGACTGCAATAACGTTTCACCATATATACATATATATCTTTCGTCTACATCAGTTTTTCTTGGTGGCTATGTCAGTCCTGTCTGCTTATTGAACAAACACAACACAAACAGAGGTCATTTAAATATAAAGAGGTTGGCACATGTCATGTAAAAAATCATGATACAGAAAATATATCATAAGTGGACCTCAGGGGGTAAAAAGTAAACTACAAGAAAACTGTATGTCAAGAAGCAAATGGATGACTGCTGAGAAAACCCACGCCTACGAAAGGAACAGCTAAAGTTTATGATCCCTCACATCTTTAAGGACATCGATTTGAATGTCTCAGTTTGTTCTGTATCTTTCAGCCTTGGCTGCTTCTGCTTCTGCTCTTCATGCTCTGAATTTCTTTATGAAGAGATGAGCCAATCAGAACAGAATTGAGTGTTAAATGCATATTAATAAAAACAGCCTGTTTAATTATAAGCAAGTAAGACAAGTAGGGAAAATGAATATATATATATATATATATATATATATATATATATATATATGTATACATATATTAATTGCATTTTTTTTTCTCAACTTAAACAGTAATGAATCAAATCAAATATAAAACCAAAGCTTTTTGCTACTGCAGGGCATTCACGGTTTATCTAGTTTATTTCATATTTCCCTCAGAGTCCAGAGCATTAGAGCAACTGCAAAGGTGGACCAACTCCATATGAAAGTCTCTGTATCTGAATGCAGTGTCATTAAAGTCCCCGTTGGTGTAATGGTCAGGCGTTTTGTATAATTTTGTATTGGGACGCATGAGCCCTGCGAAAACCAGCCGAGAGGTAGAGCTCATGAGCCCAAACAAACAACAAACTTTCAAAAAATTTTAAAAAGTTGCATTAACGCGTGACAATTGTCAGCGTTAAGTAAATAATGCATTAATAACGCCATAATAACACATTAATGTGCCCAGCCCTAATGTATATATATATACACATATGGTAAATTGTATTAGGTGGACTGATGGGGGAATACTAGAAATTACCAGACAATGCCCACTTCCTTACACTAATATGTGAGTCTAAAATTTTTCAACCTAGGCAGGGCTTTGTTATACCTTTGGAATTCTTATAATACTCCTGCATTTCAGCCTAATCTACCCCGTCTGAAGCGTACGGCCGATTACAGGCACTGATATCGGCCTGTTTCTCTGTGCCAAGCTGAAAAGCTGAAGGGCTGCTGGCCAACATACTGTCATAAAAGTCACTGAGCAGGCTGAACTGTGCATCCGCGCCAGGCTAGGAAATATCAGAGCGCTCTTTTCATTCCTGCTTCAGTGTGTGTGTGTGTGTGTGTGTGTGTGTTTGTTTTACCTGAATCTGTTAGGGTCATGATACTCGCCGCCAATCCTCCCAGGACGATCCGCAGTGGGGACGGAGAGAGCGTTCCGGAGAAAACTCTTCAGGACCAAGAGGGTCTCTGCTCTCACCTCGATGAGAGAGGGAGTGGGCGAGGGAGGTACAGCTTCCTCTACAGACATCCCTGAGAGAGAGAGGAACAGCTATAAAGACAGGCGCTCTGTCAACAATGAACATTCAAACACAAAAGCACACTTAAGCTCTCGCAGTTTCACCGTCACGTCATTGTGGATCACAGTCACACTCATTTCGTAACATCCTGCAGAAATAAGCCAAACCAGGAGCCTGCACTTCACTGCCACCCACGCACAGCAAAGGTCTGCATTATACTAATTGCATTTTGTCAAAGTGAAAACATAACATCCCCCATCACCACCAGTGAAAAGATCTGAGATCTTGAACCAGTGCACAGAAAACACAGCCGACTATCCAGATAGATGGACCAGCTGCCTTCCGCCACTCTAGACAAGCCAGCCTCTAGAGGAGAAGGGGCAATTCACTGCTCGACATTTAGAATGCAGCTTTGTGCATTCTGCTTTTCCTACTGGTTTAGAGATGTTTCCACCCAAAACATCTTCATTAGGACATACCCACATTTAATGCAAGATTTGCTTTGTTCAATACTGACACTGCAAATGGTTAAATTATGCAAAATGAGTCTTTTAACCAGGATAATTATTTGGTCCAGGAAAAGAAAACAAATAAAATGTGAACACAAAAGGAGAATTCCACCAATTTCAGTGTCGTTCAGGTCAAAAAGAGTGGTTTGATCTGAAATGGTTAATGTAGAGAAACTTAGAACCCGAGGTCACAGTGTCCACAGAACAAATATAAAAAATGTAGCACAAATATCTGAAAAATTTGTTTTCTTTAAGTACATCGTTGTCTTACAAGGCCCTGAATGTACCCCTCCACCATGTACAGATTTTTAAAAATTATATGTCAAAAACGTTTCTTGCAATAACCTTCTGTACGGGAGCTTTCAGAGTCGCCTGGTTCCATTCAACGCCACTGTGAACAATTCTCAAAACCTCTCTTAATGACTTTGTTTACATCTTAACCATTTAATTGACAGAGAATTGGTAAAATTTCCCTTAAACCACATCGCATTACTGATTTGCCTGTGGATTTGAATTACATTGCAACTCGGCATCATGATAAGAAGCAATATAAAGATAAGTACCAATCTTTATATTGCTAACATTTTATGTATATCGTAAAAAAATACTAACATTTTGCATATATCATGCAGCCCTAGAGCTTCTACTCTATAGAGTTTGTAACTCTGTGACCCAGCCTTACCTGAACGCTCTCTGAAACACACCAGAAAGGACTGGATTCCACTTCTGGTTTAAATCTCACAAGCAAATTCAGAGCCTGGGATTCCCCCAGAAACATCATTCCAAGAAACCGGTGTGTTTATTCGCTCCTCATTTGAATGCAATAAAGGAATACGTGCACTGATGTTGTGGGACTAAGCCTCGAACAAACATCATCCAGTTAAATGAAATAACCGCGATGTCTAAAGCCATGGCTTTCCTTCTCTTCTGTGGAAACGATGAATCCCACTCTCTCTTCCTCTTCCTGCACCACTACACACCACACACACAGCGACAAAACAGCAATGCAGGAATTTACTTCATTCCAACGTGCACATCATTAAAATACGTTTAAATCAAGCAAATGCGATGCATTACTTTTTTCAAAGTAACCATAACTGAGCACACAGTGTGACTAGTGTGTGGAAGCACAAGGGGGTGTTTTGTAATAAAGTGGCCAGTAAGTCGAAGCACACGGGAGGTGTTTCCAATAAATTGGTCGGTGTGTGGAAGCAGAAGGGGGGTGTTTCTAATAGTGTGTGGAAGTACAAGGTTAGGTGATTCCAGTGAGTAGAATGACAAGCTAGTTGTTCCAAATAAAATCAGAATATGTATTTACTTTAAAGTACGTTGACTTGGCTGTTGTGAAAGTTTAATTAACGGAAAAATGATTTGTGTTTCATTCTGTTAACTTATAACCTGAAACTCAATAAATAAGTACTTCATGATTAAAACACCAAATCAGTGTTCATATTGAAATAACACTTGGCCAGTCTTTGATAAAACTGATCACACGAGATTTAACATGAGAAAAAATGAAAATAGTGTGGTCGAAACAGGCAGATCTAAATACTACAACTGCAGGTAAGTGTGAAGGAAGTGAAAGTAAAAGTGCCGTTTTGCACATTCACATCACACGCTCAGAGCTGGAAGTTCCAGTCTGTTCACATTTCAGTCATTCTGCAAATACGCTGCAGTGATGCACACTAAAAGCCACAGAGCTGATCAAACCCATTCAGTTTCTCGCCTGAGTGTCACCAGGCCCAGCGGCCAACACCGAACAGATCCGACACATTTCAGAATAACATTCAGAATCTGGGGCAATAATACTGTATATCATTCAACATTACACACACATATATATATATATATATAGTGTACATTTTTTAATAGTATATTGTTATATTTCTAGTTTTTGTAGTTTATGCTGCTTCTACTTTCTTCTATTGTTCTGTCCACTTTGCTGCTGTGACAATGCTAATTTTCCACCAGTGGAATTATTACGGGGATAACTTATATTATCTTATCAGTAAACTTTATTGATCCCCAATGAAACATTTGAAAGGAATTTGTGGAGACAGACCCGCTTCCCTATTTGTGGTGATACTCTCTCTTCCCCCAGTTCTCATAAACAAGTCACACTCTCTGGTGCATTAGTGTGTAGCTGTCAAAAGACACACTCATCCACAACGTAACACCCTATAGCTCATTTAACACCCCACAGCTGAGAAAATGCCACCTCCACCCATCCATTCATCCTTAACCAGGGTTTTTGGGGGGAGGCAGAGAAACACCTCGGACAGATCACCAGTACATCACAGGACACACACATTCATATGCACACATTTCAGCTCCCAGCTGAAACCCATGACACGGGAAGAACAAGAAACCTCCACACTGAAGGGACCCTCGGCCCAGGAATCGAACCCAAGACCTTCTAAAGTGTAAAGTAAAGTGTGAGGTGGCCATGTTTGTCACACCACCCACAATGTAAACAGTGTGAAAAAGTTCTCTGCAATTAACCCCTTCACTCGACTGTGAGGCGACCTCACTACCCACTGCGACAACATGGTATCTCTAAACTGGTAACTTAATCCACAAAAAAGGTTAAAAAAAGATTGATATGTGTTAATGGATCAAGATTTTATTCCAATTAATTTTGGACCATTCGATTTTGTCCGATCATGAAATTTGTACAGTATACATAGGCTATGTAGCGTCAACGAGATACACAAATTCATCCATTAGTTTATGTCCCTAAAGCCATAAACGTGAACCACAGTAACATTTCTATGTTTCAGTTTTGTTGACAGAATGTAGAAACCCTGCTGTGTCAGGCGTTTGAACAGATCACAGCACTGTGGTCTGGGGTCACAGGAGTGGATTAACGGTAGAGCCAGAAGTGACTCAGCATGGGAAACCGGCTCTGTGTGTAATAACGATAGTACTACTTTAGGACTACTACCACTACCACTGATAATCACAAAAAGAATAAAACTGACAATTATAACAACTGCTGTCATCATCATCATCAAAATATACATAAAAATAGCTAATAAGGGTGTTACAATAGTGACATTACAAAAACAACAACAACTACTACTAACAATAATAATAATTTTTGTCGTCACCATTGTCATTGAAATAATAACTGCCTAAATAATGTTTTTTTTGGGGGGAATGATCTATTCCATTGTTTTAAATTTTTTCCAATGTTTTTAATTTTTTGTTTCTGTTCACTTTCTGCCGTGACCAGGCAAATTTCCCACATGTGGGACTACTAAAGGTTTATCTTATCTTAAATAACAATAACAGGGTGCTACAATAGTAACACCATTACCACCACTATTACTACAACAACAACAATAACCATTGTCATCTAAGTAATAAGTGCCTAAATAAGCACATTAAATAACAGCAATAGTTTGTTACAATAGTAACTATATTACTACTACTACTAATAAAAAAATAATAATTATTATTATTGTCACCATTATCATCTAAATAGTCTAAATAAAACCATTAAATAACAGCAACTGGTGGTTACAACAGAAACTGTATTACTACTACTACTACTACTACTACTACTAATAATAATAATTCTCATTGTCACCATTATTATCAAAATAATAACAGCCTAAATAAAAAATGGGAAAACACAGTAACAGTAACAATATTACTTCTACTATTACTACTACTCATAATAATAATAACAATAACTGTTGTCATCCTAAAAATGGCAAATTAAAGCGAGAAGGTGTTGCAATAGCAACAATATCAATACCACTACTGTAAAGTGGCGCACCCACAGTCCTGGGATTCGAACCCACGACTTTCTAATCACAGGGCGAACTCCTTAACCACTAGGCCACCAGCAGCCCATAATACTACTGCTAATAATAAAAATAATCATACAAATTCCCTAAAAACCGAGGGAATATTATTATGGGGGAATCCCTCACTAAACAGGGAGTGAACTTTAACACACCATAAAGCAACCAGTCCTGTCTCACACCCTGAAACACTCCTGACCTACATCTACTCACCTTCGTGTAGTGAAGAGGAGATCTGAACACTTTCTATTCTCCTGACTTTGTCTAGATGATCTCAGATCTACTTACACTCCATTGCATTCACAGACTGTACATTCAGTTCGTAATTTCTTTTTCTAATTTCTGTTTCTCCTATGGGAGAGCCCACACACCTCAGCTCCTGGCCTGATGGATGCTGGAGGTACTGAAGGATCTCCAGTGCAATTCTGTGGAGAACTTTGGACCTGATGTTGTTTTCGCTGGGCTGCTTGAGTCATAGTCTGATTACAGTAAGGGTTCTTCAGTGGTTTCAGGACACCCTGGAGGTCTCCACCTACAGGTTGACCTGAGATGAATTCAGGAGTGTGATCTGAACTAGGCTTCCAGGGAAAAAAACCCAGACCAACCTGAGATCTTACCTGCACGGATTCACCTGGACACCAGCACCCGGCGTCCATGCAGCTCTTAGAGAGATCAGAACCTCCAAGGTCCAGACTCGAGCTGGGATAAACCCCGTTAAACACACACAACCGAGGAGACAACTCGATTAACAGTGTTTTTAAGGTTCGCTGCCTCTTCCAAGTGTCTGGTCCGAGTGTAAAAGTAGTGTGGAGTTCAGCTGGAAACTCTTCACCTGATTGACCAGCTCATGCTGTCCGCCGATTCCTCAACCATGTTCCTTTCTTAATTTCCCACTCGTTTTCCACTAAGCCCCGCCCTCCTCGCAACGTGATTGGCTACTGGAGCCCACGTACAATCCGGCCTGAAAGGGGAGCTACACACATTTTCAGATTTTCTGAATAATTCAGTGTTGGAGACGAAAATAAAGTTCATTCAGAGTGGATTAAGTGTGAAAAGGTTCACTGTAAAGAAAGGTAATGGTTTCTTTACAATTCTAATGGTTTCTTTACATTGTCTACAAAGTAAATATAGCCATTTTATTTACTATCTACACCTACCAATGAGGCTCCACGTGTCTTCTGGGTGTTTAGGTGTAAAGTTAATGATGGTAAAATAGTGGAAAATCTGGGGAAAAAATCAAGGTTTCTTTAGGGACTATTCTGCTTCATGACACCATGCAAGTTATGTGTATAATTATGCGTATAAAAAATACCTAATAGAGCAAAACGGTCTCAAAACTATAGTAATCTGTAGCAGTTTCATTTATTTTATAATAAACGTAACTGTAAAAACAAAAACAACAGTAATGCTACTACTTCTACTAATAATAATAATATTCATACTACTACTACTACTACTACTATTACTATTAATAATAATAATAATAATAATACACATACTACTACTACTACTGCTGCTGCTACTGCTACTACAACTAATAATAATAATAATTCTCATACTACTACTACTACAATTACTATTAATAATAATAATACAAATACTACTACTACTGCTGCTGCTACTGCTACTACAACTAATAATAATAATAATTCTCAGACTACTACTACTACTACTACAACAACTACTACTACTACTACTACTACTACTACTACTACTACTACTACTACTAATAATAATAATAATAGTAATAATATTTATACTACTGCTACTGTGCCAACTATGGTTGTGACCAGGTAGTTGCTATGGTGTTGCTAGGCGATTATCATCATCATCATCATCATCATCATCACCATCATTACTATTAATATTTTCATAATCAGAATTATAACACCAATTATTATTATATATTATATTATTATTATTATATATTATATTATTATTATCATTATTATTAACCCAGTTGATGTTGTTATGTAACTGCTGTGATTGTGTTAGTGCTGTTCCGTTTTTTACTCATCCCTCTCTGCTCCATGCGGGAATTTCAGCAAGTCTTTATTGTGAAATGAGGAAAATCCTCATGGCGGATGTGAAAGGGAGGCGGGGGCTCCTTTAGCCAATAGGAGAGCTGGACGCGTTTCACTTCTAGCCAATAGAGTCGCAGGGGCCTTCCGGAAAACGGGTGGGAAAGGAAACAATGGTGTCCAACAAACATAAAACTTTTGCTGTGGGTGAGGAGTCGGGGACCGAGGAGAAGTGTAAGCGTGTCTCAAACCACAGTGAAGTAAAAGTGCTGTCAGATCAGTGAGAAGAACTTCTCGAGTCACTGTAGAGCACCAGTAGAACCAGAACACGAAATGTAGTGTGTTCTGGTCTTCTCTATTTGGATCCTGCTGGTCTAAATGAACCTGCTGAATGTCCAGATTGGTGAGATCAGCATTTTAGCAGTCCAGGACCTGAACTAACACAACACAAGGACTTAAACCCTGTTTTTTTAACATGACTGTTGAAGAACTGATGAACAAATTTCAGTCTTGGAGTCTGGAACAGATTTGCAGTTTATTTATTTTCTCACAGTGCAAGAATTCTTTCAGCGGACACATGATGAGTAGATGGAGGCCTCAGGTTGGTTGCATAAAATAATACCTTTCAATAGGCTTTACTGATGAATACAGTTCTGCACAGATCAAGGTCTGTGGTGGTCCTCACTCGGCCCCCCCCAAACCCCGTCCAGCGTCATTTGAAGACTAGACACTGGTACAAGGATTGGGAGAAACTGGGAAAGGAGAGCTCTGGCCTGCTGGTGGACATGAAACGCTGTAAAGACTTCTTGGATGAAGGTTCGGAAGAGATGATTGATGCCCAGAACACACAGTAACAGAAATACACGCACAGACGCGCGCACACACACACACGCGCACACACACACACACACACTGAGATCTATACACACTTCAGTTTGAGGGGAGATGCCATACTTTGGAAAAATAAATACATAAATCAAAAATGATAAAAGTCCCCATTAAAGTCATTGTGTGACATCACTTGATATCTATTCAAAGGAAAATGTTTCAGGTTACAGTTCATAATCAGTCTCACATATCTACCCAGGTCTTTTCAATCCTTAAACTTTTTTATAACTCAGTCATATAAAAAGCCATGCTTTAAGTTTATTGGTAAACGTGTATATAATTACCATATGAACAAATTATAAAGTTTTTGTTATATCCCTTCGATACTGACAGAAGTTAAGTGAGGGAAGGTGAAATGGATGTAATATCAGTTGGAAATGATGGACACATTCAAACGTGAAGAACTGAAAGCGTTACTTTTTTTAGTGTACGAAAAAATGCTGCTCTCCATCCATGCGGTTCCGTTTTTGCAGATCTAAACTGGAGATTTAACCCTTCAGACTTTAAGGGTCTGTATGATGGACCCCACTTCAATGTCCTAGCTAGAATTTACACATAAGTTTCAAAGTAGATTGTTCATATTAGATACCAAATTAATTCTAGCACATAATGAATAAATGTACATACCAGTTAAATAATAGTACAAACAGAATAAATCGTACATACTGATTAATCAATAGTATTTACTGGATAATTTACAATGATTAATTATATTAGACACTAAGTAGTTTGTTGAAGACACGGAATATTCTGTAACAGATACCAGATCATCTGTAGTAGTTTTTAGTAAAGTACTGTAAACTACTACAGATTACAGTAAAGTATCACAAGATTATGGTAAACTACTTTTTATTACGGTAAACTTTTTATTACTTTTTACTGTAAACTACTTGATTATCTGTAGTAGTTTACAGTAGTTTACAGGTTTACAATAGTGGCCACTGAATAATTTAAGATTGTTATGGAATAAATCACAGTAGTTAAGGAATAATTCACAGTGGTTTCTTAATCAATCATTGTAGTTGCAGATTAAATCATACTGGTTACTGAATAATTCTCAGTCGTTCATGAATACTGAGGGTTAAGATGAATAACGGAACAGGATGTGTGGGGTTTACGGGGTTAATCTCTGTACAGAAATTCACTGAATTTGCCTTTGCGATACCGTTGTTGCGACGATAGAGGGAGGAAGACAGAGAACGTCGGCCCTGATCGTGAGAAAATGCTGAGAGATAGAGAACAGAGAAGTAAAGATGCACAAAAAAACAACGTCTGTCATCTAAAAAACCTTAAAAACAAGTAAGAACTCTCTAAAATTAATAATGAGAACATCGTGAGAACTGGTCCCAGTCCTAAAGTGACCCCTCTGTTATATTGGGTGATTTGGAAGTTGTAGTTACCAGTAGAAGCCCCTGTACTGGTCAGAATGGTCTCATTAATCTTTGTCCAGTCGTTATTCCTCCCATTCGAGCTCTTCTGTCCGTTCTCGTTCTCCTCTGTTCTCGCAGGGTTATTTCCTCTTCAGCAGAGTTTGATCTGCACTCTGCACCTTCTGCATCTCCGCCGGCTTTATTTAGCCACACACACACACACACACACACACACACACACACACACACACGCATGCACGCACACACTGCTCTGCCCTGACCTCTTCTCCACCTCTCCTTCTCTCCGTCCCGCGCTCCCTCTATCTATCCTCCAGCCGGACTCCCTATCACCCCCCAAATCACTGTCCCCCCTGAGCGGCCAGCCAATGGAGATCAACCATCAACAGGCTGGGTGAGGCACTTCCCCTGTGACAGGAAACACACAGAAAACACACACACAGAAACACACACACACACACACACACACACACACACACACGCACACACTCTCTCACACATGTACAGAGAGAGAGAGAGAGAGAGAGACAGACAGACAGACAGAAAGACAGAGTGAGGAATACACAGCAAGAGAGAGAGAAAGATAAAAGCAGATATAAGATACAGAAGAAGGGAGAATATTTGCTGTAACTTTTGCAATGGCCACATTTTCTGTTTTGTTTTTTGTAAATATGCAGTAATTGTGGACTAAAATGTGCACATATGTGTCTCTATCCCAGTAGTCTCTGTGTACTTATTTAGACTTTGATCATGAGTGCCCAAGCTTTTGCATATATGTGTGTGTAAAAATAATCATATTTTGCTTTCAAAGATCCAGACTTTCTTGTGTTTTAATGTGTTCTTGAGGAACAGTTCTCCAGGCTTCCTGAAAGACTTTAAAAGACTCTCATCTCCAGTCCAGTCCCTGAACCCGACCAGTTTCAGAGGAATGTTTCTGTTGGTTAAGACACACAGTGACCTACGTATGA